>JACXGM010007424.1:0-10789 GCA_016801145.1 Umbra pygmaea
CCACGCCGCATTGAAGCAGTCATTTCTGCAAAAGGATTCCCGACCAAGTATTGAGTGCATAACTGAACATAATTATTTGAAGGTTGACTTTTTCTTTTTTTGTATTACAAACACTTCTTTTATTGGTCAGATGAAATATGCTAATTCTTTGAGATAGGAATTTTGGGTTTTCATGAGCTGTATGCCAAAATCATCAGTAATAAAACAATAAAGGACCTGAAATATTTCAGTTGGTGTGCAATGAATCTAAAATATATGAAAGTTTAATTTTTATCATTACATTATGAAAAATAATGAACTTTATCACAATATGCTAATTTCTTGAGAAGGACCTGTATTTAAGATTTTAACTCATCGATCCAGAGCACCTGCTGCCAGTTCCTGTGTTTTCATGCATAGTTGAGTTGCTTGTCCTTGTTTCATTGTTGGAGGTATGTCTTTTTGGCTGCAAGTCTTCCATGAAGGCCACTTCTGACCAGACTTCTAAAGACAGTAGATGGGTGTACCAGGGTCCCACTGTGTTCTGCCAATTCTGAGGTGATGCTGACAGCATAAATTAATTTCTTTATACTTCCTCAAAAGAGCTTGGACAGCACATCTGGGTACCTGTCTGCCTTAAACGTTTTGCCTGGGAGAGACCTTGCCGATGCAGTATGACTACCTTGTGTCTTGAGGGTGTGCTCAGTCTTGCCATGGTGTCTTCAGCAACCTCATCTTGTAAGCTGAGTTTGGTTGTTCCTCACCCAGTTTTATTCCTCCTACACAGCTGTTTCCGTTTCAGTTAACAATTGTGCTTCAACCTACATATTGGATTGAGGATCATTAGCACCTGTTTGATATAATTGTTTCATCATACACCTGACGATATGCCTATAAAATCCCTGACTTTGTGCAAGTGTACCTAGATGAATTGATGCTGTTTTGACGGCAAAGGGTGGTCACACCAAATATCGATTTGACGTAGAGTTTTCTTCTGTTCACTCACTTTGAAATATCAAATGTTTTTTTACCATTATTTTTTCAGTGAATTTCAGACTGAGACCAAGGTCTCTTTCACAGCTGAGCTTTCTGTACAGCCAATTAAAATTGGACGTTTTCCCAAACTCTTAATAGGCCAGAGGAATCTCCAAGACGATCAAATTCTGACAGCGGTTTGACAACTGCCAATTCTCCAGTTCATTTTAGAGCTAAGACAGCTTGGCGGTTTATGCATTATGGCTTAATATACAAACATAAACCATTATTTGGTCCTACTGGCAGCCAGGGAGTTCCAGTCAACTAGAAAGTACAAAAGACAAAGATGTGTTCAAAAACTGGCAGCCATAACAAAACGCAGCGCTGCATGAGGTGTTAACACCAAGGCTGATGCATGCAGATAGAGCAGGTCACCATAACCAACAAACTTTTGAGCACAAATGTATACACAGTATCTCACAAAACTGAGTACACCCCTCACATTTTTGTAAATATTTGATCATAGCTTTTCATGTGACAACACTGAAGAAATGACACTTTGCTACAATGTAAAGTAGTGAGTGTACAGCTTGTATAACAGTGTAAATTTGCTTTCCCATCAAAATAACTCAACACAAACCATTAAGGGATAAATCGCTGGCAACAAAGGTGAGTACACCCATAAGTGAAAATGTCCAAATTGGGCCCAATTAGCCATTTTCCCACTCCGGTGTCATGTGACTCCTTAGTGTTACAAGGTCTCAGGTGTGAATGGGGAGCAGGTGTCTTTAAATTGGTATCACTGCTCTCACACCCCCTCATACTGGTCATTGGACTTTCCACATGGCATCTAATGGCAAAGAACTCTCTGAGGATCTGAAAAAATGAATTGTTGCTCTACATAAAGATAAAAAGTAGTGATAGACCAATTTTATCGGCTGGCCGAAATTTGCGTTTTTACATGTATCAGTCGTCCGCACAGGCTGCTCTGTGTTGCTGGAGATGCTGCAGTTCACGTGCAGACCATGCACTGCCCATAGACTGTATATATCACTGGACATAACATGTGTGATGTCACCTATTGGTTTGTTATGATCTGATTTGGGTAATCGAATTTGCCATTACGGGCATAGACATCTTGGTTGCGGATGTGATTTTAGACAAGATGGAGAAATAATCTAGCTAGGTAACTGATATTAATTGGGGTGCTAACGTTGACTAATGAAAAAACGTTTTAAAACAAAATGTAAAACAAAATTTAACATTACTTACTGGAAAAACTCCTCTGAGTGCTTTATTACCGATTTTAAAATCAATGAGACCATAATAAAAAAATGAACATCATTATGTATTGCAGAAGGCTTAAATGTAGTGATTGAGACCATATATTCTGAAAATGCTTACTGAGTTAATAAATCAAGTGAGAAGTGTCTCAAATTCTCATAGACTATTACAGAAACTGAGCTCTTTTGCAACCAGGCGTATCGACCCCAGTATCACCCTGTGGTTCTACCTCATCTGTTTTTACTATTTGTAAAATATTGTTTTTTTTTAAGTCAATAAATGGTCCTTTTTTAAATTGAGACTTGTAGCATTTGTTATCATCATTGTGTCATTTTTATGATGTAAACTGAGGGAGAAAAGGCAGTATCGGCTCCAAATATCAGCTGAAGAAAATTGGAAGCCCGTATCGGTCATCGGCTAAGGCTGATGAAAAGAAATTGGTATAGACATCGGCACTAAAAAATCCATATCGGTCGTTCCCTAATAAAAAGATTGCCAAAACCTTGAAACTGAGCTGCAGAACGGTGGCCAAGACCATATGGTGGTTTACCAGGACAGGTTCCACTCAGAAAAGGCCTCACCGTGGTCGACCACAGAAGTTGAGTGCACGTGCGCAGCGTCGTATCTTAAGGTTGTCTTTTGGAAATAGAGCATTGCTGTAGAGGTTGAAGGAGTGGGGTGTCAGTTTGTCAGTGCTCAGACCATACGCTGCACACTGCATCAAATTAGTCTGCATGGCTGTCATCCCAGAAGGAAGCCTCTTCTAAAGAAGTTGCACAAGAAAGCCTGCAAACAGTTTGCTGAAGACAAGCTGACGAAGTGCATGGATTACTGGAACCATGTCCTGTGGTCTGATGAGACCAAGATAAACTTATTTCGTTCAGATGGTGTCAAGCATGTGTGGCAGCAACAAGGTGAAGAGTTTTTTCACTTTTGACCTTAATGGCTGTGTGAGTTAATTTGAGGGGACAGCAAATTCACACTGTTATTCAAGCTGTACACTCACTACTTTGTTGTAGCATAGTGTAATTTCCTCAGTGTTGTCACATGAAAAGTTATAATCATATATTTACAAAAATGTTAAGAGGTGCTCACTTTTGTGAAATACTGTATATAGATAGATAGATTTTTATTTCTGTGTCATGCCAAATATTTGGCCCATCCCACATGGGATTACAAGACACCATAAACTTATTTAACAGACATCTTCTTCCGGTTGCAGACACACATCATTCAGAGAAAAACATGAACACATATATTTACAGGTACATACACATACATGTACATACATATACACCCCCCCCCACACACACAAGCGCAATATACAAACAACAAATTCTCATCTACAGAATATCTCGGTAAAGAGCTTTTTTCCTCTTCTCCCAGGCTTTCTTCAGATAACTGGCTAATTTATATGTTTCACAAGTGAACAGCCATCTCAGTCTTTGAGCATCATGCATATTTACCAAATCAATCTCTGTTTTTATCTTGCTAAACAAAAAACCACGCTGTTCAAAATAAAAAGGACAGTAGAAAACAAAATGGAACTCATTTTTTATCTCACTCAAACAACACATGGGACAAATCCGTTTTTCCTCTTCTACATTAACATATCCTCCTGTTTCAACAGTCAAAGGTAAAAAACCTGATCTCTTTGGGCACATAGAGATCTTTGCCTTTTTGACAAATTGTATACAACATAATTCTCTGTGCCATATTCCAGTTTTATCATCACAAAAATATGCATTTTTGGCTTATATATAGGGAGAGCTTACTTTGGATCCGGGGGACCATCGGACAGGGGCTTCATTGACAGCTTGCAGAGGGAGCGGAACACTAAGAACGCGTCCTTCTGGAGGATGTGGGAGAACTTAGCAACAGGGGAGGTGCCAGTTGTCGCTCCAGATTCCTACGAAAGGAAATTAACACAATCAATTTTCACAAACAAATAATAAACTCAGATCCATAAATAGTTGGACATTGATTAAGTTATCATTTCAGCTGTCTACTGCAGCATATTGGAGTACAATTTAAAGAATGAACTTGAGCTGAAAGTGCAGACTTTCATCTGTAATTTGAGGGTATTTACATCCAAATTAAGTGAAGGGTGTAGGACAGAGCTGCCCAACCCTATTCCTGGAGATCTACTGCCCTGTAGGTTCTCTCCAACTGTTGTTGTGTGTAACATATTTTAGCTTTCCTTTAGCTATTTGTTAGAATAAGGTGTGCTAAGTTAGGGTTGAAGTGAAAACTTACAAGATGGTAGATCTCCAGGAACAGGGTTGGGCAGCCCTGGTGTAGGAACTACAGTACCTTTCATATGCGCACCCACCTTTTATAAGGATCCAAAAGTATTTAGGCAATAAACTGCTCTGCTGTTCCATGGCCAGGTGTGTCCTTCCCTCATTAGTTCATTTACAAGTAAGCAGATAAAATGTCTAGATTTTATTGAAAATGTGGCATTTGAATTCAGAATCTGTATATGTTAACTGTCAATATGAAGTCCAAAGAGCTGTCACTGCCAGAGAAGCAAGATAGCATTAGGCTGAAAAATCTAAACAAACTATTCAGATATAGACTCTCATGGTGAAAGTGACCTTTTTCAGGAAATCATGCACTACTCTGGTTTGTAAGTAATCATTCTCCATTGAAGTCAAGGCAGCCAACTTTGACTTCAAGCACTAGCGACAAACATTAAAAAATTATAATAACTTAAGTAAACTTCAGGCCCAGATGTCGTGGATGATATATATTCCTGTCGATGTCATCAGTCAACTCCATTAATGTTAGCATGTTAATAGCATAACTATCCCTCGAAAGCAACTGGGGTAGATGACAGAAGAAATGGTGATATCTATGTGTTCCAGACTTCAGGCGGTGAAGGGATATGCAACCAAGTATTAAAACTCTCAATTTAATTCATGATTAAATGCACGTATAAACAGTCATGTAATTGCTACACCATTTACCTAATTTGGATGCAAATACCCTTAAATTTAACCTGAAAGTCTGCACTTCAGCTCATATTCATTATTTAATATCAACTTCAATATGCTGTGGTAGACATCTGTAATAACAAAAACTTAGTCAATGTCCAAATATTTCTGGCCCTAACTGTATATGTTAGATTCCAGAATGTTAGAGGAGCTGTACGCATAATCACCTGTGTGTCGTTTGAAGAGACAGAGAGCCTGTCGTCAGTCAGTGAGGGGGTGAAGCCGGTGGATATAGGCGTGCCCGGGATACCGTTAGCATGGGCGTTTTCCGTGTCACTACCCAGCCCCTCCTCCTCTACCACTACCTGGATGGGCGTATCGTCTGCACACTCTGTAACACTGCACACATTCTCTCTGCATTCTACACATACACACATACACAAGCTAAAATAGAGCTCTCAGAAAACACATGTCGGGCTAAAACATTTTTTTTATGTAATAACAAATTTCAAATCCTTGGCTGCTAGTGGAATGGCAACAATGTGCAATGCCCAAGAATAGGATCAATGTTTACAGACAACAAAGGACAGAAAGGATATTAGGATCTAAAGAAGATGGTGTGCTACCTCCAACAACCGTGTTGACAACATCCTGCAGTACAGACTGGATAACCTCTTGGGTTTTCTGCTCATCGGCCATTTTCACTTCCTCAAAGGGCCCATCAGTGTTGTGCCGGAATGACCCTATGGAGACGGAAACATAGATAATTTCTCAAGTCAGATTAATGCAGATTGTGGTACAAAGCAATTACCTTAAGAGCTTCATAGCCAGACTATCCTGGGGAATGAAAGAAACCAATGCAAATAGCATGCCCTTTAATAGATCCAATAGGCACCAATATTATTAATGCAGTAAAGCTACAAAACACATTAGACTGAAGTATTCTCTAACATACATTACAAATATCAATAAAAGGACCTCTGGCTCAGCTTTAACTGTAATCAGAAGTCCAGAATGGATTTTGTTTTCGAACATAGGCTATTCTGAATTTAGTGCATTCAAGAAAAGATCGTAAACTAGGATGACATTTCGGATGTCGCCCTTGACATATAATAGATTTGTTACCGATTTCTCTCAATGTAACAGCAGAACTCTCCATCTCCATTTAATATATAGCATCAACGTCTCCATGTCAACATTTCGAGAAATTGTTTCACATCCATGTGTGTCAGTAAACTGTGTTCCTAATTGATACACACAGTACAAGACTGGTACACATTAGGCAAGGGGGAACCAGACTAGAGCCGGAAAAACACTGACATATTTATTCAACAGACATACATCTCACCAGTACAGGCTCAGTAAGCACAGCATATATTGCCAATGAGGAGGAATAACAAAGGAAATCCTAACTCCCTGTAGAGGATCGATTGTGCTGTCTGACAGAGGTGCATTATATACAAAATATAAATACAAATACAGTACAAACCAATGTGACAACTGAAAACCATGTTCAAGTTCAAAGACCCCTTTAAAAAAAAACTCACTACCTATCATCTTGGGGGAGGGGACACACAGAGTTGTGGGTTGGCATTGTCTTTGGTGAGACAAAGGTTTCTGCATAATTCATAGCTTCATCTGTAGGTTATGTTTGGTCACATTTCTATGTTGAAGATTCAAGGGGAAAAATTGGGCAATTTTTAACCATTCTGCATCCAATTTTGTCAATATGATTAATGAAACCTAACTATTTGTCAAGACAACACAGACAGTTAATTCATTCATTCATTCATTCATTACTGTAATACTGGCTATCCAATTGAAAATCATATTAATACTTCGTTACATTATAAAAGAACATTAATTTCCAAAGTATGCCATTAGTACTACATTCACTTTATATTGAAAAATACCAATTAGTTCCAAAGCAATAGAGGCAAGAAACCAAATGTGACCCTTTGGAATTACCAGGATTTCTGCATACAATTATCATACAACTTGATCTGATCTTCAACTCACAACAACAGACAAAGACAGTCTGCTTAATTTAATAACAAACAACAATTTTATTGTCTATACTCAATAGATCATTACATTTTCACAATATAGAATATAATATAAACAGTGGGCTCCAAAAGTACTGGCACCCCTGACTGGCAATGCACCAACAATACTTTAAAAAATATAAACAATACAATTAAAGAAAATCTCAAAATACATAATATGTAAAAAATACTGTACTTTGTGTCAATGGAACCAACCAAAATCATTTATTGACAAAATTTAAAATCAATGTCCTCCAAGTCAAGGTTTCACAATCACCCTTAATGATTACTGTAAATAACATCAGCCAAAATCATACCAGGAATGATATTCCACTTATTTAAGTTAATCTAAATCTAAAGGAACCATATTGAGCCATTACATCACTTCCTGTTCCACTAGGGTATAAAAGAGGTAACACGCATGCAATGTCCCTTTGTCATCCAACACCATGAAGAAAACAAAAGAACTGTCAGTTCAATAGAGACAGATGGTTGTAGACCTTCATAAATCTGGTAATGGCTACAAAAACATCCACAAATGACTGAATATACCACTGAGCACCGTCAGGGCAATTATTAAAAAAATCAAAAGATATAGAACAGTTCGGGGTCTGCCTCACATAGTGGGCTAAGTTGCTGCATTGCAGGACAAGACTATCTATCCTACCATGTCGCTCTCCAGCGACTCCTTCTGTTCAGATTGGGCGCCTGTAAAATTCAATAACAAAGTATAGTCAGTGAACGTAACCATCCCAGTGCCTGATCTGACTAAAGACTTCCGTGTTGGGTAAACAGTGCTAAAACATTTGCCGGCTTGGGCGACATGTGGTTTGATTAACCATGTTTGTGCCCCTCGTCATCCTACAGAACTGTAGAAGGAGTTACGTAGCTGCCGACAAGGCAGGATAGAAGAGGGAATTGAGAAGGAAGGCAAATCGGGTGGAAAAAAAGGATATGGAACAGTTTAAAACCTCATGGGTAGAGGACAACACAAATGCATTTTGCCTCCCAGGACAGGGAGGAAGATGGTGAGAGAAGCAACAAAATCCCCAAGAATCAATGTGAAAAAATTGCAGGCCTAGGTGGCTTCTTGGGATCACCAGATTTCAAAAAGCCCGATCAGACACCACCTCCACAACCACAACCTCATCAGAAGGGTTGCCAGACGAAAGCCCTCTCTGACCCCAGGACACAAATGCAAGCACTTGGAATTTGCCCAAAATCATTTAAATTATGACTGGAAGAAGGTTCTCATTATTTTGGTTAGATACAGAATCTGCATGTTTGGTGCCGAAACAGATGCATATAAGGCGAGGAACCTCACACCCACGTTGAAATATGGTGGTGGGTCAGTGATGTTTTGGAGCTGTTGTAAATAAACAGGTCCAGGGGCACTGGTCAACATTGATTGCATAACGAATTCTAACAAGTAGCAGGCAATTTTGCCTGACAATCTGGTTGCCTCTGCCAGAAGGCTGGGACTTGGCCATAGGTGGACTTTTTAAAAAGACAATGACCAAAAACATACCTCACGATGCACACAGAAATGATTCTGTGACAACAAAATCAATGTTCTGCCATGGCCATCTCAGCCGCCGGACCTCAATCCAAATGAAAACCTGTGGGCTGAGTTGAAGAGGGCAGTTGATAAGGGCAAACCCAAGTATGTGATGGATCTTGAAAGGATCTGCATAGAGGAATGGTCCAAAATCCCTCCAAATGTGTTCCTTAACCTTGTCAAACGGTAAAGGAAGAGACTTCATGCTGTTATCCTTGCCAGAGGTGGTTGCACTGAGCACTATGTGTAAAGTCAGACATCGCCCAGCCCTTTTGCCTAATGTCAAACAAAAGAGAAATCAGATGACCTGAGATTAAAAAGTGTTGACTTGCATGAAGCTGGAAGGGGTTACATAACTCTCTCTAAATGCCTTGTTGATAGTCCATATTTGAGACAAATGTCTATAAATGGGAAAACATACAGCATCATTGGTACTCTCTCTAGAAGTGACTGTTCTACAAGAGCACTCCTTAGACTGCTCAATAAGGTTAAGAAGATTAGTAGGGTCAACTTAAGACATAAAAATATATGGAACATGCTAACGTCTCTGTTGTCGAGTCTAAGCTATGTAAAGCAATAAATAGAATTATCTTCATAGGAGGACACCAGAGAGGAAGCTACTGCTGTCCAATAAAACATTGCTGCACATCTAAAGAGCGCAAAAAGAGCACCTAGATGTTTCACATTGCTACGGTCAAAATATTCTGTGCACAGATGAAGAAACGTTTGATATGTTTTTAGCAATTTTGTTCCAGAATTACTCATGAACATTGACTCATCCGGGTCAATCAATTATTAAGGGTTAACATACTTTCTCCACTGTGAAATATGAATGTGTTCAATAAAGACATAATTGTTTGTATGTTATTAGTTTAAGCAGATTTTGTTTGTCTATTGTTGTTTCTTAGATGAAGATCAGATCAAATGTTATACCAATTTATGCAGAAGTCCAGGGAATTCCACAGGGTTCATACTTTTTCTGGCCACTGTAAAGGGTTTTGTCATCCCAAAAAAGCTGTTACAGTTTAATTAAATTACGATGAGAAAAAGAGGAGAGAACGAGCTAGAGAGAGAAACCAACCCTTAGCAGCAGCTTCAGTAGCCTGATCCGCTTCAGTCTGCTCGTTCTCCACACTGAGGAACAGTGAGCCGTTTTCCGGATCTCCGTCCTGCTGAAGAACCAGGGTGGCCTCCTTTCCAGGCAGATGTGAGGGGATATGCTCCTCTTGTCCAGGGGAGGCACAGGGCTGCAGGTGGGGGGACGCTGGGGGCTGAGCTGTGGAGCTATGCTGCTCCTGGAGAGGGGAGGCAGGTGGTTTCAGTCGGGGCGAGACAGGGTCCTCCTGGTTCTGCCGGGGAGATACAGGGGGACGGTGCTCCTGTTGGCTGACCGGTGACTGCTGCAGATGCTGTTGTCTCAAACGCTCCTTCTCCATCTGCCTGGCCTCCTGGAGCTGGCCATGCAAACACACACACTTCATTTTAACACTCATACATGCCAACCGTGAGACTTTCTTATGAGTACCACTTCAGCACAGACCCAGCGTATTTGTGTTGCTCAGCATTCAGGAAGTGGGCATACCACCATCTCAATAAGACACAAAAAACAACATGTATACTTTGAATAAACTACTAATTTATTAAATGAATACACTGACTGTATTATATTACTCATTTATTAAATGAATACACTGACTGTATTGTATTACTAATATATTAAATGAATACACTGAGTGTACTCTATTACTAATTTATTAAATGAATACACTGACTGTATTGTATTACTAATATATTAAATGAATACACTGAGTGTACTCTATTACTCATTTATTAAATGAATACACTGACTGTACTCTATTACTCATTTATTAAATGAATACACTGACTTTATTGTATTACTAATATATTAAATGAATACACTGACTGTACTCTATTACTCCTTCATTAAATGAATACACTGACTGTATTATATTACACATTTATTAAATGAATACACTGACTGTATTGTATTA
>JACXGM010007424.1:10889-30807 GCA_016801145.1 Umbra pygmaea
TAAATGAATACACTGACTGTATTGTATTACTAATATATTAAATGAATACACTGACTGTACTCTATTACTCATTTATTAAATGAATACACTGACTGTATTGTATTACTAATATATTAAATGAATACACTGACTGTATTATATTACTCATTTATTAAATGAATACACTGACTGTACTCTATTACTTATTTATTAAATGAATACACTGACTGTACTCTATTATATTACTCATTTATTACATGAATACACTGACTGTATTGTATTACTAATATATTAAATGAATACACTGACTGTATTATATTACTCATTTATTAAATGAATACACTGACTGTACTGTATTACTCATTTATTAAATGAATACACTGACTGTACTCTATTATATTACTCATTTATTAAATGAATACACTGACTGTACTCTATAAGGGTTTTTTGCCATTGCTTGTCATTCACCAAACAAAACATTGCAATCTTTCTGAGGGCCTTATAAAAGCCTAAATCCAACTGTATACTTAGTGGCCATTTTAACCATAGAATTAGAATGAAAACCTCCCTTTAGGGCCTGTTCTTATTAACATTACTAGAGAGTAGGGTACTCCAATAAGAACATGTCCAATTATTGATATAAATGCTCCAGTTATTTTTTTGCTTCCCCAGTACATGATGTTTGCAGTCTAAAAAGGAGGGCTGTGTGTGCATTGTATGTCAATCCTGAGATATTTTTATTAAATAGCAAGTCTGCCTCCTCAGCCAACATCAACAGCAGCTCACTATCTATTGGCTAGGGCTTACTGCTCTGCACTAACGTCACGTTACGTGAAACTGTAAATAAGGCGCAGTCTATGGGACTATGCATTTAACATTTCAATTACAACCATAGCTATTTGTGTCTTTAATAAGCAAGGTCTCTACCGTTAATTGACTAAAAGCTGTGAAGTTTTAGCTGCATAAACATTATGTAGGTACTGTAGCTAACCTACATGCATTACAATGTTAACATTATTTACTGTACCCTAGCTATGTACAGATGTAGGTACAATAAAGTGGTGGAAAAGAGGCGGGGCTGTACCGAGCTGTACTGAGGTGCACTTCAGCCAATTGAATTAAATTTCAGTGGCAGTTTTTAAAAGAAAACAATACAATGAATGGCTGCCAGATGGCTCCAGGGCGCACATTCATCCAAAGCATTTCCCATGGATGTCTCTAGAGTGTACAGTACAACTACGTTCTGAAGTTAAATGTATTATTTGTAGCGCTTTAGTCCTACAATATAAATGTCTCATCTAAACTGCCTATTGTATATTTAAAATACCTTTTCCAGTTTTACCAGTTAATAATAAGCAGTTAAACTCAACACCACCGAAGACATGAACAATTCACTTGTCCTTGATGGTATTGATCTCGTCTTTCAACCGGACACTCTGGGCTTCGAATCCAGCATGTGACCAAAGAATGTTTTTGGTGTTAAATTAATCAAACACCATTCGTTACTGCTTTCATTTATTTCATTTGTTCACATAAAACTAGTAATGGGTACATCTATTAGGGGTGGTACGGTTCATGAAAAAACATCCGAACCGTTCGGTTCGCTTGTCTCAGTTCAGAGCGCGTGTGCGTCACATGGTTCATTGGTACACTGCTAATGTGCAAAAACCCCTTACTGCAATTGTACCCACCTTTACCCAAAGACACTATACTTCAACACCTATGTTAAAACACTTACCAGAAATGACGAGCAGGATGAGCGTGACAAACGAAACACATGGCAGCTGATTGGACGAACAAGTCACGTGGGTCTGGCTGCTCCCGAATTTCAAAAGAGACTAATGACATCTCATTCTGAATATGATCTCTTATTTTATGAAAATAGTTTACCGAAACATGTTTCTGAAAACATTTTAAGCAAGAAATAGGCCATACATTTGCTGAATCTGTCTTTATTTCAGATCAACAACCTAAAAAAAAACCTGGTCAGTTTAAAAGATTTTTGTCAGATTTTGAGAGGCGGTGAGCCGAATGTGGAGTGGTGCAGGTCACGTCACGTGTATTTTTGTAAGAGCAAGAAGTTATTTCAATTGTTATTCTGTAATGTTTCAATCTTTATGTGCTAAAAAGGCACATAAGTTCCTGTAAATGGCAATACACACTCATTGTTTGCCAAATAAATGAAAAAGCTTGTTGAAATCATCAACGTCTTCCCTCTTGCTGTATCAAAATCTCACATAGCTTTCCTCAGAAATGGTCCCAATAATGTGCTTAAAGTCAAGTCAAATTCCGTTTGTGCATGATTACATGATATAACTATTTTTTTATACTGTATTCTAAATTGTGGATAATTAAGCTATATTTCATATGCTGAAGTATATTTCTGGAGTGTTAAGATTAAAATAAATAAAAAACAAGAACCGTACAGAACCGGAAACCATGACCCGAAAAACATCTTTTATCTAATTCATTAATTAATTAATTTCATCTAATTTTATTACAGGAATTGTGGCCAGATCGACTTTGATAACTATCATGAATTTTCTCACTGAATGACACAGTATAATCGACAAATTAATGTATTAATATCATGGAAAATCATATCCAACTCTCATGAGATCATCAGATAAAACAAATAAATAAACACGTTTTTATTTGTGTTAGTATTGTATGACTGTCTTATTTTGCAACAACAAAAGAGGACGATTTTGCTGTTTTTTTATCCTGTGTACAGGATTATTTATTTCACAATTAAAACAATAAAAACAACATTCATTATTCAGCATTACACAGCTGTTTCTAATCAAATCTGGTCTTGTAGGGAATTTATATTATATTATATGTATTTATATTTCAAAGTTTAGTGCATTTTTAGTGCATCTGCTCGCCTCAGCAACGCTTTGCGCTGATGAGATAAATAGACTTGAAGCGTAAAATTATTCTGGTTTAAGAAAGGTTTGTTGTGCATAACGGCACGCTGTAAATACATGTTTACAGACGTTGAACATTAAATTGATTATTTGTAGCGGTTTAGTCATTAAATTATTGTCCTACAATATAAATGTCTCATCTAAACTGCCTACTGTATATTTAAAATACATTGACTTAAACTTAACATCACCGAAAACATACCCATTTCACATGTCCTTGATGACGTAACGGATCTGACGTCGTCTTTCAAAAGGTGGTCTGAGTTTGAATCCAGCATGTGCTTCCAGAGTTCAAATAACGACTTAAGAACACAATGTTGTTTGTTACCCATTTGGGTACATCTATTACTGATTGTAATAATTTTATTTCAACAGGATTTGTGGCCAGATCAACAACATTTTAAGCGTTGCTCGTGTAGGGAAAGATTATCTTATATGAATCGCTTTTTTCGCGCTTATAAAATATAAAGAAATAGGATTATAGCTTTATAGGTGTGTCTATCAAAAGAGGAACAAATAAGGTAGGATACTTCTCAGAGATATGCACAACACAAACATTAACAAAGCAAACAAAAGTTGACACGATGCAAACACGATGACAAAACAAAGCAAACATGATGACATTACTTGGGTGGAGGGGGTGAACAGATTAGATTCAACTAATCAAAACCATGGCGACGACATGTCTAATCATTACCAACACAATAGAGGCTATCACTTTTGTAAATGAGCCTTTACGCATTCAAAGAGTTTTGCGGCTTTCTGACCAATCATAGCACACGTCTTTAATCAGCTGCAGACCATTTTCACTGGTGGGGGAGTTTGATGAGTTGCTGACAATTGCATGCTCAGGCGACTGACTTTTTATTCAGCTCACATTTTGAGAACACTATACTGAGTAGGAAAAATGTTTCATTCATAAATTATACAATTAAATGTGAGTCACTAAAAAAGAAGGCAGCTCGAGTCACTAAAATGGGTTCACCCATTTTGGAAGTTCTTAATAAATCCTAAATGACCAGGTTAAGGGACCATTGACCATAAGGAACTCTTCTTCCCTACAATTTGAATGGGCCCTCACACCAGACTGAGATCATGAAGAAAAAAATGGATAGCCCGTCTATGGTTTCAACTGTATATTATTAACTGGTAAAACTGGAAAAGGTATTTTAAATAGGGGTGTCTCGATACCACTTTTTTACGTCCGATACAGATTCCGATACCAAAACCTTGAGTATCTGCCGATACTCTACCATCTTTAACTCCCTCTTAGTCAAGTTCGTGGTGTCAGCAGGTTTAATGACATTACATTTAACACTTTTTTTAATGCCACTAAATGCTTTTTAAGACCAATACTGCAGTAAACGCACAATAAAACAATCAAAAAAGAAATACCTGTAATTGGTCAGGAACTAAATTATAATTCTAGCTTGTAGTATTACTAAAAAATCTTATTTGAGATCAAACAAAACATATTTAAGACCTGGGACATCTAATAATATAACTTTAACAAAGTTGTTGCAAAAACTAGCTGGTTTATAAAGGATACGCATGAGTAGGCTATGAAAAAGTGTTTTTCTGCAAACCTGTGCACATCTACACTAGCCAGAAAATGACCCAGCAGAATTACTATACCATTAAGTACTACAGCCTACTATCCAATGTAATATCATTACGAATTCCCCATACATAAATGGATGACTGATAATCTTATTAGATTTAGGCATAATAGCATTATCATTTGCTGAAGTTAACAACAGGGATAGCTAGCAGGATGATCTTTCACAAAAGCTCTGAATCTGTTGTAATAGCATAATCATGTAACACATTCTACTACATGAATGACATACTACATTAATGACATGAATGACATACTACTACATTCATTGCTAATAATTGTTAATTATTTTGTGGGAGCAAACAGAGTATCATCAATAAATAATACTTTTCAAAAAATAGGTCTATTCCTGATATTTGGCAGACTACCAATAGCTGGCAGGAATATTTGTTTGCCTTAATAGGCTAATGTTAACTTCTATGTTGGCTTGAGTAGTTAGCCAGTATACTGTGACTAACTCTAATTTCTCACTCTGCTGTGCAATGACCTGTTTTCTGATGTTGGAAGCGAGAGTTGGCGCAATGAGAGTCTCTTGCGTTTTAATGCATTTTTGACATTGGTGACCAGCACAATACTTCGTTTGAATCTTTGGATTTAATTAGAAAGAAATGTCTTTCAATTATAGTTGCAAATAATTTATTTATATTTATTATATTAAATAAATTAACATTTCTAAATGTATCTTAATTTCTATTTTGCCTGCATAATTTTTATGTGTGAATGATAGACAGTGCAGTAGAATCGCAACCAGCAGTTCAAACAAATGACTAAATGGAAGTAACGCCAAGAAGCCTTGCTCTTAAGTCGCTAAAAGGAATTGTTCAAAAGTAATAAAATATATGAATTGCATAATACACCTGCGCTAATGCAACACAAAACAAGATCGTGGAGATTTACAGCACAATGAAAGTGGGTCGTTATTTTAGTTGGTTTGAGGTACTGAATGATGCGCAATGTAATAGCTACTGATCACAAGAAATATATTACAGTTAAAAACACTGCAAGGACACAAATAAAAATATCCTAATCACGGGATGTTGCTTAGGTGTTAAGCATTTGTTTGACAGTTTGGGACTAAGTCTGTGATCGTGTCGGAATACACTCCCCCGCTCCTACAATATCCGATCCAGTGATTTTGGCCAGTATCGGCTACAATCGGAGCACACCTAATTTAAATATACAATAGGCAGTTTAGATGAGACATTTATATTGTAGGACAATAGTTTAATGACTAAAGCACAACAAATAATACATTTAAATTCAAAAAGTAGTTAACTTCAGAAGGGAGTTTATAAAGATGGATGGAGATTGGAGATATAAGGCTTTATTTAAATTAGGAAATTTGTTCTACTGTATAATAATACAATTAAATTTATTTATTGGCAGGCAGTCTGTAGGCCTGTACGATTCGGGGAAAAATTTGAATCATGATTTTTTTGCTTTGAATTGATATCACGATTCTCTGGCACGATTTTTCTCTCACGAAGTGTAATGTTTATTGCACATATGAGCTACAGATGGGCCTATACCAGAGAGGGAATAGTAGCCTACTGTACAAAGTTGTTTATACCGGTAGATAGAAAACAGTTGTATTGCTCAACCATGTCGATTGGAACAACAATACCAACGAACTGGTAAATCTGATTCACATAAATGTTTCAATGGAAATGTAGTTGTATTCCAGCACTATGCATATATTTCATATTGATGATAACGACAGTCTACTTCCTCTTTCAGAGACCAGCTTATAAAGCTGTACAACTGTATTTATTGCTATTTAAAAAGAAAGAAAAGCAATTTAAATGGGATAATGCTTCCCTGAAATATGAGGTGATTTGTTGCCCACAATATCACCGCCTAAAATGCAGAATCATTCCACAGACGGAGCCACGCGTTCTAATTATTGAAAAACACTGAATCACAACTCTACTTTCCTCAAAGCAATTCTCCAGTACAGTTCAAATGGTGAAATACGAAATCACTTTTTTCATTGCTATTTTCATATAGCCTAATATTTGCAAAATGATAGGTGCATATATTAGAATCCTCAAGAAAAACGCGCACATTTAAGTACAGGACCGAACAAAGGCTGTAATTTATTAGGCTAGTCACTGCATACTGTAGCGTCGCACAAATTAATAAACCTTCCGGAAGGAAAGACATGTCGGTTTGCAACACTTCTGGGTAAACAAAATAGTGGAGGTTCTGACATACTATCGTTAAGTAATATAACTTAAAGGAAATACGATGTAGGCTGTAGCGTGTTTATATTTTGTTCAATAGATTGATAGTACAGATATAATTGTGTACCGATTAATAAAACAAAATACCTTAACATAATATTATATGATTAGGTCATTATCCCTGTTTGGAGAAAGTCACATCAAACAGACATTCTCATCTTACACAAAACGTCTGCAAAGCTTAGTGCAAATGCGAACATACTGCGGATATTGCATTCGCTTTCACAAACGTGTTTCTCTCATTTTAGCTCATTTGGGAAGGACACGTAAACTATTGACATTTGTAATACATATTACACATTCTTGACCGGCAATATTGGTGTTCTTCTGGATATGTAGGAACATTTACTTTTCTATACTTGAATTGGCTGCTGATCAACATCAAAGATGTAGCAGATTATAGCTTGAAACATAGATTCTTTTTGGCACCTATAGCACATTGCGCATCACCACAAGCCTGAAAACATAGAGGCTTCAATTAATTAAGAAAATAAAGTACATACTGGCCATTTAAGTAGAGTTGGCAACCAAAAATAGTGACATATAACACATTGAAAAAAATGTGGCCCTGATACAAGCTTTATCTAAACTCCTTGAACATTTCTGTGCAAAAAATAAAAAATAAAAAAATAAAAAAAAATCGAAGTCATTTAAAATTCTAATCGGGAACAGGGGTGAATCGAGATCACGATTTTATAACGATTAATCGTGCAGACCTAGCAGTCTGTCTCAAAAAAACAATATCCCCACTCTAGGACGGATTAGAACTGCAAACTCACGCATCAATGGTAAAATGACAGACCCATTAGGAGTGTTGTTTCTTTAAAACACGTTTTAGCTTTTTTATTGGCAAATAAATGCACTGATTGGTGACACCGTACAAGCGGCACCAGTTTATTGTACCTATATCTGTACCTACCTTTGTTTTTTTAAGATGTGTCAGCAAAAAAGCTAGCAAACTATGACAATGGTAGTTAGCTAAATGCTTGAGTAGCCAAGAACAGATAACATTTTCTAACACAGTTTTTTCCATTTCCTTACGCAACAGTGGTGGATCATTGTCAACGGACGAGGTGGAGCTGCTATGAGTGACTACAGCAGCTGTTTCACGATAACTAGCTAAACACCCATGGGAGAAGCAGGCGCAATAGATTTTTTCCTTCACCCGAATCCTGTGATTAACTCAACACTAGTAACATTAGTGTTAACATTGAATAGATAAAAAACACAGGCAAATCTAATTTGTGCGCATTTAAGAGTAGTTTTTCGTAGCAGCGTACTGTGACTTGAATTGCTATGCAAAATGCATGCAGCTTGACAGGTATTATTCATACTTGAAATTGTTAGGTTTATAGTATGCCAAACAATTAGCCTGGAAAAATCCAAACCCGAATCCGGAGGATTAGGGGTCTGGCATCGAGTAATGAAAATGACCCAACTCGAGGGGCGGCACCAAGCATGCATTTGAAAATCTCACTATATGCAATTGGATAACATTACGACCAATCACCAGTGGGTTTTCGCTGAGCCCCTATGGCTAAGCCCCATACGTTTAGTCATTACTAATGACTTTGAGGTCGCAGCGCTGTCGTCATCTGTTTAACACGCCTCTGGCCCACCTATTTTAGACACACCGATGTGATTGGTGCAGCTCGGCTACAAGGGCATAGTTAAATAGCAGCATTGCTTTGTGCCAGAGTAACTCGCTGAACAAATTCAAATTGGACAAGTTTTGGACAAAAAAGTAGAACCAAATCACTATGTTGGTAGTGCACACAGTTTTTTTCTATTTCAACTTTTAATGCATGAAGCAATGTGTTGTTCTTGATTTAGGGCTGAAATTGTGAGATTGATGATGACACTGATCCAACTGAACCCTCCGGCCGGTTAGAGACATCACAGCTCAGGAAGTCAAGTCATTCAGGAAAAGGAAATGCTTACTGACAATTGTGACATCCGCTATTTGGGAAGGCTACACTACATCTCATCTCTTTAATAAAGGGAGCTTATTCAGAGTTGGTTCCAGCTGATAGGCAAGCCTGCGGGTGTTTACTGGAAAGAATGTCCCGCTTGGCAGAGATAGCGGAACAACTAGTCATGCCAAGATGCACACACACCCAGAGGAGTCCAAATACCAGCAGTCCAAATCCCTCTGCAAGCGTTACCTGATGCGCTTTTGCTTTTTGGATAAACCAGAAAAAATGATCATGCGATTTTAATGCCAGATAAGGCTGGGAGTTGAAATTTACTTAAAAAAATCCATTAATATGGTTTGAGCTTGTTTTCCCAACCATCGTTTAACCATCATGATAAACTGACTAGAATGTTATCAGAGTCGGTCCTGACCTCCCTGGGGCCTTAAGCAAAATTCTGCTAAGGGGCCCTCCTACCTGACCCATGAGCCATGTTAACTATTTACAGTCACACCTGACACCCCAGTGCTCCCACTACAATCCTATAATAATAGTTATATACTATTATTTACATATTTTGGGGAGCTTTTGGGGGTCTTTTGCTACTGCGCGGCCCAACCGCCTAGTTCGTCTATAGGAAGGGCCGGCCCTGTTTTACTAGTTCGTCTGTAGGAAGGGCCGGCCCTGGATTTACTAGTTCGTCTGTAGGAAGGGCCGGCCCTGGTTTTACTAATTCTATACACATGGCCAAATTATGAATGTGAGAAAGAGAGAGCTTTAGAGGGAGAGGTAAGAGACAGTACCTTAATTCTCCACCACTAATGATTTTTGAGATATGCTAATTAACTATTTTGTTCCCCCCTAGATTACTGTCCTCACAAATTCAACATTGTAAAGGTTTGAGTAATTTACACATTTGTTTACCAGTATGTAGATTGGGACGTCATGTCAATAAAGCAATTTGTATTGAGCTGAACTGAGACGAAGCTTACTGCCTGGTTCTCCATGCGGGCAAAGATGACATTGAGCATCTGTGTGAGTGTAGCCTTGGCAGTTGTCTGGTTGATGAGGTTCTTGCTAGCCAGGTAGATGTTGTAGCAGGTTCTGACTGCCTGCAGCACGGTGCCCTCATGAATCTCAATGTGCTGGGAGGTCACTGCAGTCAATAAGGCCTGCCGAGGGAGAGAGAAAAGAACTACACTCAAAATGGCTGCCTGTAGCCCCACTAGAGATTCACTGAATTGGCTGCAAACACTATACTGTATGCATGTTATTTTCACAGCAGTGAGCTTAGAGTAAGAATTGGTCAGTCTTTAAAGACCAACCACAAAGTTAAATAGTAACATGACAAAGCAGCACAGTAATGACTACGATTTACGCATCCATTTTTAATCCTGTTATATCATGATATTGACACAATTTCTGAATGGACAGTAAATTCAACAGTCAAACTAAAAACTGGGGAAAGATTTTGAAAACTTTTATACTAAAACAATTTACACAATGTGAATGGCCTGAACAACAATCTGCTCAGTAGCAAGATAACAAACAGGCAGACACGCAAGCAGACAGGCAGACAGGCAAGACCAGTCAGGCTTGACACGAACAATGAAAACAATAAAGTGTTGACACTAACAATAAAGTGTTCTGTCTTAGTGACACAGAGAGAAAGAGAGGAAAAGAGAAGAAGAAGAACACCAACCTTTATAATCTGCAGCTGGACGCCTTCATCGGTCTGAGGGCCTTGGAAGCAGCCACAGATGGTCTCAATGATTCTATCGATCAGCCTCTTCCCAGGCGTGGCGTTGTCCGGAGCGTTCCCCGTCAAGTGACCGTAAGCAATGAGTTTCTGGAGAACAAAAAGTGACACTTAAACTTATTTCAATATGACAAAACTTTACAGATTGGAACATTGTCATTAGCCCAAATAAGATATTTGTTTACTTGTTTGTGTGTGTCTGTGTTTGTAATTAACATATTGCTGACCTGTAAACAATCCAGAGACGTGATGACAATGCGAGGACATTTGGACTGGCAGGCTAATTCAAAGGGCAGGAAATACTTGTCCGCTTCTATGACAGTGCCCTTGGATTTCACCGGTGGCAGAGCACTGCAATCAGCCTGGTTGTCTCCAGAAGAGGACCTGAGGAAAGAGGTCCAGAGTGACAGCCAAACGGTTTATGGCTTCACTAGCCAAAACCAACAACATGTCAGGGAAATTCAACCACCTGAGATGAGACATTAGCCTGTCAGACGTTGCCTCAGTGAGCAACATCCCCAATAGATGCTACAGTAACAAAAACACAAGTTCTAAGGTCACAGTAAATATCGGACTGGCTGTGATTCATTCAGGTTGGCAGCTGGAACTCGAATAGCGTGCTGACTGGAGCGAAGGTTCCAGAGGTCGGAAACAGGTTAGGGGTGTATTCTCCATCCCCCCTCTCCAGGAGTATACTCTGAGCACGCCATCTTATTTAACAGTGGACTACAGCCACTGCTTATATCAATCTGATGCTTTACAGTAGATCCTGAAGAGAAAATCAGGATGCTGACCAAGCTAGGCTAGACAGCCTGATGAATCACACTTCTCATCTTCCCTTCAACTAACCTCCAAAACTCTGTTCCAATATCAACACAATTTAATTAGGCTGGCTAAGAAGATTAGCGAGGTCATTTCTGTAATTAACTACTGTATGAATGCATTTTATCTTGGACTCCAGAGGCAGTCATCTCCTGTAAGAGGCTTTTGTTTGTATACATAGAGCAAAAGGAGTGTGTTTTTCTTAACCCTGAGGAACAATTCAGCACATAAGTCAAACCTGGACTGCGGGCAGGCCTCGAAACTGCGACCAAAATTGTCGCATTTGCGGCTGTTTAATACGGGATGGCGACCCCAATTTCAATTTATCGCAAACGTATCAGTGATTTTCTTTGTAGTCACGATCATTTTGATGTATTTCCAGCATGTATTCAAACAGTAATGTGTATTCTAACAATATGTTTTATAACATGCCAGACTGCCTGCACGCTCAACACATCATGTTGGCTTCAGTCTTCACCCCTCATTGATTGGTGTAGTGGGCATTACCAAAGTGTGCTGCACACAAACGTTGTAGTGAAAATATGTCCGGAAACACAAATGCTGTTTACCCAGCGTCCGGCCAAACTATCTCATTAGTGAGTACATAGATTTGGCAATAACTGTGTTTGTTCTATAAGGATGGCAGCAGGTTAAACCAACATTCGACGCAAAGTTGTAGATGGTAAATGCACGTTAATTCCATTACAACAATATAATTATTGTTGACACACTTACTCCGTTCCCAGCATTTTTCAACGCTGAAAAAGAGAATATTCTTGACCTAAATTACAAACGCACAAGCCTATTTTCAAATGTGTGGAATCACGGGTGTATCTCCACTGCGTGTACCGATTTCGCCTCTCAAACACGATTCTCAGGAGTGCACGCTCCCGACTGACGTTACATCAAGCAGTCCACTGGCGCTGTCAAAGACGTAGCAGATGATGTGCCAGACAAAAATGTCTATATTAAATACAATATAAACTAACTCTTGCATCTTTTCTAGAAAAATAAAAACTCATCCAAAATGGACGCGATAAAATCGAAAATAAGTAGCTAGTTAACCAGCATAGCTTAACCAATGCAAGAGTTCTGGTTACCTACTAAAAATTACTTTAACTTGCAAAATGTAGCTAAAATACATAACTTGCAAAGTGTAAACACTATAACTAGTAGCTCAGCCGCGGTCAGTGGATCTTAATTGGGGACGCCGGCCTCGCATTACTGTCCGGACTGGGGGAAACGGAACAGTATCACACAATGGGTTTGATGCTCTACACAGCGTTCCATTCACTCTGGTTCCGAACTTACTGCTAGCCCAGTGACCCCAATTAAGATCCACCAACCGTGGTTGTAGCTAATATATTGTATGTATTTAATAAGAAAATGAAAGAATTGTGTTGAAAGACACTAAGCTTTACAGAGAATAATGAGATGGAGAGGAAAAGGCAGGAAGAGACCAAGAGAGGAAACAGGTTAGTGCTTTGGTAGTTTTAATAAATATATTTTGTTAAAAATGATAATAAATTACTTCACATTGACTGAGCCATTGAATAAGGTAAATAAAAGGAATTTGCAGTGCATCTCATATGTGATAAACATATGACACATTTCAATATGAATATTTTCTATAGGATTGGTGATGAGGAGGAGTGATGAGATTATTAATGTGCACAGTAGAGGAAGGGTGAGTTTGATTGTGTGGCCCCGGGTTGCCGGGAAGGGTTGTTTGTGCTGATGGCCTCACTAGGGCAGCGACACCAAATCCCAGTCATGTCAACCCATCTGTGTCATGTCAGCCCATCTGGGCTTTCTAGAGGATTTAGCAACTTTTGTACTTCTGCATAAAGGACATGTTGCACTTCCTAGAAAGTGTATTTCCTTTTCTGTTGCAGTAAATTATTCGAAATGAATGTATAAACACAAGATGGCATGGGGTTTAAACGATAGCTTGGTATTACAGCATAGTACTGTATGAAATACAGGTTCATTATGGGAAACGGGTCATTCATCTATCGCTGCGCAGCAAATGGTAAATGGGAGAATGGTAAAAAAATTGTGTCAGGCATGCAAGGCGCCAGCCAGCTCGTCGGAAGCAGCTGGGGTTAGGTGTCTTGCTCACAGACACCTTGACACTTGGTCAGGTGGACAAAGGGGATCGAACCACCAACCTTTTAGTTGCTAGACAACCTACTTCACCCAATGAGCCACTGTCACCCCAGTGAATCATTTGTGTGACCAAATCATGTTTTTCCACCAGTAACTTAAAAAGGTCGGTAGCACAAGTGCCACCAGTTGAAAAGGTTAGTGTAGAGCCCTGGATGTTGTCCCAGATGGCACCATATTCCCTATATCTACAACTGTTTTCAGAATGACATGACCACTGCTATTTTCACTTATGAATGCATGCCAAACTAAAAACAGTAATTGCATAGTTAACTAAACACTGTGGTCACGGGCTACAGTACTTTCAACTATATTCACTCATATGCATAACGAATTCTTTCAGCTACTGTATTTCCACTTACTTTTACAAAATCAAATTTACTTAAAAGAGCAGTGCAACAAAATCTCCTCTTCACGTTTCTTTTAAATTGTGAACTGCATTAACAACTGACAACAGAATAAAATCATGGGTCTCTGGTCCTATACTGTACAGAAAGAAATAATTTCTGAAAGATTTTTTTTGAAACTATCGTTTTTATTTTGTAAAATCTTTTTCTGTAAATCTAATGATCTCCCTGCTACTTGACTCAGTCGTATGCCAATGCCAATTGTTACCCAGGCATGCAAACAGGTCAGGGGCATAGAAAGGTGAGAAGGATATGGCTCCCCCAGAAGAAAATTTTGTACATTTTAAAGTAAAACGCATAAATCTGGTGTACTTTGCTCTCAAATTTAAGAGGCTAGATCAATGTAGAATCTGTGCTCTTGTAAACAATGTCATGTTCTTTTAACCATAGAATTTTTTTGTACAGCATACATCACAAAAAACAATTAAACAAATTACACTACCTGTGTTGAACTACAAAAAGCATCACTTAAAAATCAATTAAAAAGCATCACTTACTGTGAACCTAACACACATCCAATAGACATCAGTTGTCGACAGACTTCTCAGTGTTGCAGACTTTGAAAAAACCTCTCCCCACTCTGCCTCTGATTGGCTGTGAGAATTAAGCATTAGGAGTGATGATTGGTTCCAGAGCCAGTTGTAAATTTATGAAGCACGGGTAACCACGACCCCCCTCAAATATTTTCTCATCGGATCTGCACGAATCACGTAGGTGACCCATTTCAGATTCAAAAAGGTGAATTTCACTGAAAGGTGAGAAGTTTTCATGCCTGTCTTACCACACTGTCACTCAACCGAAACATTTACACTGGAATCCTGATGCGCAGAAAGGACTGTTCCATTTAACAGGTGCCAGATGGCCATAGCAGAAATTGTACTTGTTCCTCTGCATAAATGCCAGAGTAGATTTTGAGCAGTGTTTTGGGTCGTTGTCTTGTTGAAATATTTAGCCCCAGCGTAACTTCAACTTTGTGACTGATTCCTCTACATTATTCTCAAGTATCTGCTGATATTGACTTGAATCCATGCGACACTCAACTTTAACAAGCTTCCCAGTACTGGCACTGGCCACACAGCCTCACAGTATGATGGAAAATTTTACTGTGGGTAGCAAATGTTTGTCTTGGAGTGCTGTCTTCTTTCGCAGCCATGCATAGCGCCCCTTGTTATGACCAAATAACTCCATCATTGTTTCATCAGTTGACAGCACCTTCTTCCAAAATGAAGCTGGCTTGTCCAAATGTGTGTTTGCATACTTCAAGCAACTGTTTGTGGCGTGTGTAGAAAAGGCTTCTTCCGCATCACTCTCCCATACAGCTTCTTCTTGTGCAAGTGGGCTGCATTGTTGAATGATGCACAGTGACACCATCTACAGCAATATGATGTTGTAGGTCTTTGGAGGTGGTCTGGGGGCTGTTTTGGATTGTTCTCACCATCCTTCGCCTTTGCCTCTCAAATATTTTACTTGGCCTGTCACTTCTGGCCTTAACAAGAACTGTTCCTCACTATGTTCCTCACATTAGATAGTGACAGCTTAAATCTCTGTGATACCTTTTTGTAGCCTTTCCCTAAACCATAATGTTGAACAATCTTTGTTTAAGTCATTTGAGAGTTGATTTGAGGCCCCATGTTTCCACTCTTTAGAGGAGTCAAAGAGAACCACAACTTGCAATTGGCCACCTTGAATACATTTTCTCATAATTGGATGCACCTGTCTATGAAGTTCAAGGCTTAATGAGCTCACCAAACCAATTGTGTGTTTCAATTAATCAGTGCTTGGTATTTACAGGTATTCAAATCAACAAAATGACAAGGGTGCCCAAATTTATAGACCTGTCTAATTTCATTTTGATGCATATTGCACATTTTCTGTTAATCCAATGAACCTAATTTCACTACCGAAATATTACTTTGGCCTAAATTGCTGATCAAAACTCCCAATTATTTATAAAATCATGGAAATTGTCAGGGGTGCCTAAATGTTTGCATACGACTTGTCAGCAGCTCTGCAACTCCTTGTACAGATCTGTGGGATGACGAGGGGCGCGCACATGGTTCATCCAACCACGTGTCGCCCGAGCTGCTGATTTTTTTCGCACTATTCACCCAACATGGAAGCCTTTAGTCAGATCATGCACAAGATGATTCCATTCACCAACTATACTTCCGCAATGAAATTTACAGGCGCCCGATCTGAACACGAGGAGTTGCTGGAAATGACATGGTATGATAGATAATCTCACTTATCTAACCCAAATCCTGGGCAGCACTATGCCAATTTGCGCTTTCTCGTGCAGGAGGTCCGGGGGAATTCAAAGAACCCATGGTCAGGTTCGAAACCCATTACCATTGTGATGCAGACCATCCTGCAATGCAGCGCCCACTATGCCATGTGGACCCCCCGTAGTAGACTACTTTTAAACAGGGTCCTCAGAGCTCTGGTCAAAAGAAGCATACTACTGTATGTCGGGAACAGGGTGCCATTTGGGATACACAGATGTGTCTCAGCCCTGGGCTTGTTCGAGCTCAGATGTGAAACTTCCAGACAGTGTGTTGGGTCACTGAGCCTTGCTGGCCTACCTGGCTTGGACTGGTGGGGGGGTAGGGGGGAATTACATTCTCCGAAGCAAACAGAGCTGTTCTTAGTAGTCCAGACATGGACACATGAAAAAATAAATGTCCATACATTTTCTGTCCATATATTTTTATATCAACAATACAAACTTGCACACACATACAATACTTGAAAATAAACCTACCTTAGCTTCTCGGTTTCTTCTTTAATTTCCTCTAAAATGAGAAAGAGAGAAACAATAAACCGTTGAGCTGTTATATTGCTGCTCCATGACCTGTGTTCCACTGCAGTCCCTACAGGGAAAATGTTCCAGGTCGATACATTTCTAGCCAGTGTTATATAGTAGTGGTACAGAGCCTAATTAAATCAAGGCATAGGCACTTTGTCAAATTAGCCCCACATCCTCTGTGAGGTCAGGACTTTTCCCGCCCTTGACCTTTGCAGAATATCTGGCCAAATTGAATGCTCTATACAGATGGTGACAACTGCCAGCAGGAGATTTTGTTAAGATGCTCTGTGAGGAAAAGGAAAACAATCCAATAGTGTAATATAAGATATAATTTACCAATGGAAATAAAGGATTAGGAGTTGTGGTATATGTCCAATATACAACGGCTCAGTGCTTTCCTTAGGCCATGATGCAATTACTGTCCATAGACATAGTGAATAGCTGTGGTATACTGGCAATATGTACTTTTAACATATGAACTTTCAAAACAATATCACACAATTTAGGACATCTCTCAACTTCTGTTAAAAAATGCTCAGCTACAGCAAGGTGAAGTTAGTTGTATAATGGACATTTGGTTTCCCTGTGAATAGCTATTTAACCAAGCATTCCAAGACTTATATAGGAACTATTGATAAAATCAGAAATAGCTAAAAGGTTACTAACTAAAAGTTGTGGATTGTAGTTCTGATTCAAAATATTTAATTATAGTCATGTGATGCTTGACTAATACCTAGACTAAAAGAAACAAATGTCCAGCAAAAGTCCATTATAAACCTAACTTTAACTCAATATCAGCCAGATGAAACTTGATTCACTGTCACTAATATTTAGCTAAAAATGTTGAGTATCTTAAGGGGGCGATACGGCGCTGTCTACAAAAATTACTGTTAATTCCAGCAGGACGTCAGCTAATCTGTCAGTCAGCTAAATATATATTCCTGAAAGGCAATGTTATTAAACTGAGAATTAGTTAATAAGTATTGATTTCACATTAAGAGAAGAAACATTATGACTTCTAACAAAATGAATACAACTTTGTCTTTCATCATTACATGGTATACTGCATACTCAAAGTTTGTTTTAGACAGAAAAGTTGCCTATCATGTTGTTATCATTAAACTTTTATAACAAATAAAATAATTACGGTAGTAATTCAGTCGTGTTGCTTTAAATGACAATATTGGGTAAAAATATAGGTTGCTGCATTTCATGAAAGGCCTTTGAGTAAAATCTTAAAACGGTTTAACCTGACATGCTATAATATTTTCCCTTAGAAGAACAGTTAAATCAATGCTTTAAAAAATTGAAAGAATTTTAAACTGGTTGTTGGCAATGGTGCACTTCCATTTCCAAGCCAAAAACATAGACAAAATGACTGCATGAGAACCCCTCTGAGAACACATTTCCTACTTAATAGCCAGGGGGTAAATACTTTTGTAACAAACACATTTTATTTATTTTGTGTCACAAAAAACATTCTGCACCTTAAAATTTGAACCTGTGAAATCAAATAACTACGTGATCAGCCGTTTTAATGCTAAACAGACGAGGTGGTATGATTTTTTCAGAATGTAGAGAACTACAACGCTGGCTTCCATGTTCCAAGCCCCGCCAACCCAGCATGTTCTCTGGATTCTGTGAAACAGTTCGTAACCAAAGGTGCTGGTAACACAATTGCTACTAACCTAGGATTTGCAGATGAGTAATTTTACAACTTGCTTTTACATGCTGAGTTACATCCAACCATACATGTTTGCGCCCGAGTACACCGAAGAACATTTACAACAAATGGAGTTTGATATTCAGCTTCAACAAGGCAGCATGTTCTACAGATAATCCAGTTAAAACGCGGTTAAATTCTAATTGCCTAAGTGCTTCTGTGGGAATATGTCCATCCATGTCTACTGAAGAAAAAAATCACTTGCTACAATGAATGGGATCGTGGACAAGCTTTACTTGTAAGGCTTGAACCAAAAATGACTGACGATCACTGAATCACTGAAGTTTTCCAGCACACATGGAAAGAGATGTAGCAAGAGGACAATTAACAGATGAGTAAGTTTATAAAAATATTTTCTGTACCTTGATAATGGAGCACACATCGTGTGTGGTAATGTTATTGTACTGTATGTGTAGTGTGCCAGCTGTACTTAGTAGCTAGCTGAGTGGGTAAATTACTATACGTACTATATATAGGCTACTCTTTCTAGATAAAGAAAAATGGATGGGATCGCATCGCTTTTCAGCAACTTTCGGGCTGTAGTGCCGGTAAATTTAGCATGTAGATCCCTTTCATAATCTTCCGACCTAAAATGCAGACTGCAGACCCTAACTTTTTATAGCCTATTGTAAATTGTTAAAGATTACTCCTTCTTTTTGGGCTTGCTTGTAATTTCTGCAACCAGGTACAGAACACCAAACGGGCATGATGAATAGAAATTAGACTACAATTTCAAAAACAAATATGTATAACTTTCTAGCGTCAAGCTCTACAGAGGTGTGCTGTTGAATTGCCCATGTTCTGTGTCAGTGTGTTCAAGCGGGGACAAGCACTAAATTCGCTTGGAATTCTGGGAGTTGTGGTAGCTCAAGTTTAGACAGATACAGAAGCACCCCAGTGGATGCAAAAGGAACTGAAATATACTATCGGCTTTTCTCTGATATATTGAACAACAACAGACGTAATCTCAAAGAATTAGCATATTTCATCTGACCAATAAAAAAAGTGTTTGTAATACAAAAAAAAGAAAAAGTCAACCTTCAAATAATTATGTTCAGTTATGCACTCAACACTTTGTTGGGAATCCTTTTGCAGAAATGACTGCTTCAATGCGGCGTGGCATGGAGGCAATCAGCCTGTGGCACTGCTGAGGTGTGATGGAGGCCCAGGATGCTTCGATAGCGGCTTTAAGCTCATCCAGAGTGTTGGGTCTTGCGTCTCTCAACTTCCTCGTCACAACATCCCACAGATTCTCTATGGGGTTCAGGTCAGGAGAGTTGGCAGGCCAATTGAGCACAGTAATACCATGGTCAGTAAACCATTTACCAGTGGTTTTGGCACTGTGAGCAGGTGGCAGGTCATGCGGAAAAATGAAATCTTCATCTCCATGAAGCTTTTCAGCAGATGGAAGCATGAAATGCTCCAAAATCTCCTGATAGCTAGCTGCATTGACCCTGCCCTTGATAAAACACAGTGGACCAACACCAGCAGCTGACATGGCACCCCAGACCATCACTGACTGTGGGTACTTGACACTGGACTTCAGGCATTT
>JACXGM010007425.1:0-20991 GCA_016801145.1 Umbra pygmaea
ATTGATGAGTCTTTACATAGGCCTGGCCCATCTTTCTGGCCAGGGTTGCATCTTGGTCTTTCTCTTTCATGGCCTCTTGATAGACCTTAATAGCTCTCTCTGGCTACAGGATACAAACATGTATGTCTGGTTCCATTTATCAATGCATTTACAAAAACCTATTAAGGTAATAGGATTATCCAGCAGTAAAGATAGCATGAACTAATCATTTAATACATCATTAAATTGATACCATTGGTGTGACAGCAGTACCTCTTGTATGGTCATGTAGGCATCCCCCATTAGCAGAGTGGAACGAGAGCTTGGAAGTTCTTCTCTGATCTTCCTGTAGCAGGACATGTACAGGTTCTTGTCTTTGCATCTCTGCAGGTATATGAGTGCCATTTTTTCCCTGGCCTCTATGTAGTGTGCCTAAAAGAGTCCAATAAGAACAAGGACTCATTTTATTCTACATTCAATTCACCACAATGTCCTTTTAATGATGTTCGCTTGATGCCTAATTCCCTGTGGATTTATCTAGAATAACTCCAAAATGTATTTATTATGTCTGTTCATGATTGTGTGGGTTAGGACAACAATGTGGACATAATCCAGCTCATATACCTAATGGGGGAGGGTGGTTTAGTATTTTTACTGACATGAGAGTAGGAAACAGAGGTTAGGGGGACAGGTACATATATTTACAGGAAAACAGATAGGTCAGGCACAGACAGGTGGCTGAACCAGGGTTCGAATCCCCATTGCCAGGATACATGTGAACTCCAGAGTCGGTAGCTTACACCTCTTCACTAAACTTTGACACCAGAACCATGTTTCTGACTGGGCCAAGCCTTTAATATGAAGAATATAATCCTACTGTTCTGGTGCTGTCAGCCAACCTGGTTGGGTGTGATAGCACTGAGGATGCTAAGGGCTGTGGCTGTGTCATCTCCAGCCAGGGCATGGTCCACCTTGGCAAACGTAACACGGATCTCCTCTGTTATCCCAGCAAATGTTGTGGCTTCCTGCAGGAGCATGGCTGACTCGTGCTGGTGGGACAGTGAGTAGGGAAGCCAAATTAAGCCCCATTCTACAGCCAGGATAAATATGCATTGAATCTGGCTGGTTTGAAGGTAGAATAATGTATACAAAATGTACAACTAGATCGAATGTGACCTATTGTATATCTGGCACAAAAATCAGTTTTAATAAACAGATTGGAAAAAAATAGTAAAAAAATGATAATCAATGAATAAAATAGTCAATCAGGCAGTCAGAGTAGTGCCACTGTGGACCTGTTGTCCATGTAGTCTCAGTGCTTCTGCTAGCTCCAGGAAGACAGAGACACGTTCACTGTTGCTAAAGCTTGGCCTCCCTGCAGCAGGTGTCTTGACACCAGGGATGCCCATGGCCTGCCTCAGGGTCTGGATGGCCTCCTCCAGCTTCCCAACAGCCTGCAGGACACGCGCTCTGATCAGGTGGTACTGAGGAAGCTTGCACACCTGAGACAGATGGTTAGAGAACATGAGAGGAGGAATGGAGACAGAGGGTTAAATAAAGAGGGATGGAAAGAGAGAAAGAGATCAACCAACAGAGACATAGAGAGATGGACAGAACGCTAGAGGTTAAACTATTTTTACATATTAAAATATTTGAATGTTTAAAGGTATTGCTGAAACCTGGTCATATATTATCTGGAAGTTATTACTGACACCAGACAGGTCATATTTTACCTGGAAGTTATTGCTTACACCAGCCTCCAGGGACAGAAAGCATTGGTTGTAGTCCTCCTCATAAAGGTGCATCCTGGCATGCAGCAAGTGGAACTCAGGGATGGTTGGGTCTCCCTCCAGACAGATGTCTAGGAACCGCTGAGCCAAATGGGTGTCTCCTACCGTGGACAAAACACATACAGTACATGTTAGCTGTTGAAGTCACTTCTCTGCGAATCTCCCATGGGCCAAGTCTGTATTTAATAGGTTCTTATTATTGTACCACAACTTGTCAAAGACAGTGTTTAAGCATGAAGATGGAACACAACCATTTAGAAATATCAGAACTAGATTGATTAGCTTAACACAGAAAATTTGCTGGCATACATAACTCACCTATATTGATTTCATGGCAAAAAATAAACCAAAAAAATCACTAACTTGTAGGTGAATTTGTTTAACTAAATCTCTGTACATGGTGGTAAATTATCATTTATTTCACTTGTCATTTCGGAGAACTGCAGTCTATATTCTACTTATCCAACTATTTATTTTACTTGCCACGGACATGGGAATAAGACTTAATGTTAATCCCTGGTATCAGAAGTTTGTATTTTATTGTCATAGGTATGCTGTCTAAGGATATGCATACTTCTTGGTAATAGTATAGTGGTGCAACAAATATAATGAAAAAGGTATTAAAATATATTTAATTATAGCAAACTATGACTGTGAATCTTTAAAATGGTGGTTTATTAGCAACATAATCTTGAACATTGCAGATAGACATCCAGTATTAAGAGGATCTGATTCCTGTTTTACTTGAATTTACATTTTTGTACCACACAACATATTTCTACCTGAACACTAGGCTTGTGAACACAGCTGAGATTCATAAATTAGCACCTCAAAAGAAAAACCTATTGGAAGCCCCTCTAAAATAATCTCACGGCCCTCCCCTCTGCCCCCTCAAGAAAAACACAGCCCTCCCCAAAACAAAAATAAAAGTTGGAACACCCTCCCCCATTTTAGACCAGGCCTCATTAAATAAAAATCGACATGTCACTAATGGAACCAAAGCATCCAGCTTAATGCCCAGATCACAAATAATCTGTCGTTGCATATGCGTAACAAAGTGCATTGCCTTGCGGATGCAGTGCGTTGGGGTGTTGCATGCATTGGATTTTTCCTACTTGTACGCCAAAACCTATGCGGATCATGTGAATTGTCACAATTGGTGTTGTGGATGTTGAGGAGAGGAACGGAGACAAGAATGTGGGAGGAGCATTATTGATGTTAAATGAACATAAATAAAGTAGAAATACATCTGAACTGGAACTGCTGATATACAAAGTGCATTGGAACTACACAACATCTGCATATCAGATACATGTGCTCTCACGCTGCACAGACGCAAAAGTAATATATAAATCATACGCCTGGTTTAAACAATGACATCTACATATTGTACAACACATAACGAGGTGAAGGCTCAATCAAATTAGTAAAATATCTCCACATCTCCATCTAATCCATGACTAGAATTGACACTCATAATAACACGCGCCAAGCATTCCGGGAACAATGGGATTAAATAAGCATCTTGATTACTCATTATGCACCAGTGTGGGAATTTACCCAGTGCACCATTCATGCATGTATCCAAGTGCCTACTGTACCACTCTCCCAGTTCCCAGAAAATGGCGCATTAAACAAACACAAACAGTTTAAATACTAATACTAAATACATCATACAAATAGTCCAACGCATTTCCACATGCTGTGTGATTTGGGCTTAAGAGTGAGGCTGAGGTATGTCTATCACTAACTAGTCTTGTGAGCACATTACATAAACACTGATTTTCCAGTACATTTTTATCAATCACAGATATTCACCTGTCTCACCTGACAGGAAGTGGACCTGGGCCATGTGATAGGCTCCAGGCAACAGTCCAGGTGCCATGGTGACAACCGGCTCCAGGAGCAGTCTGGACTGACTCAGGCCAAATGGGATGGGCTGCCCTGCCGATAGGGGCTTGTCCTAGCAGGGGTTTGGAGTGATTGTGGATGGGAGACATATGCCATTAGAAACACTGAGGCTAGAGTCCCTACATGTAAAACATATGCACCAGCACTTCTCGTTAGGATGGTGGATCCTGCAGACATTGACTTTACATTATATTCTTTGTTGTTTCACATACCTTTGAGTTAAGGTAACTTGTTCATTACTTGCTTGTTTTTCTTCAAACTTTGCTCCCATTCTTACGTAACTGAAATCTAATTTTTAGAGATGGGGTAGCTTACCAAAATCACTTATGGGAAGACAAAAATTAACAGTTTGCCCAAATTCTTTTATCTATCTCATTCTACAGAAGTCTTTTTTAAGGCAATCAATCAGGCTGTTATTAAATTTATGTGGGGAGGAATGTACATAAAGTCAGTAAACCTTTACTTCAGAGATGGAAATGTACTAAAAGACTGTCACTATTCAATTTTTATACTACTGATGGGCAGCCAAATTACAGAAATTGCCATTCTGTTTATAGGTTCCAGATACCCATGTTTCCACTTAGACGGACAATCTTGCATTTCAAAATTCCTCCCTTCTTTTTAAATCTCTCCTCTCCCAATATTACCCTCTCAATATACTGGCAACTCTGTACCGTCTGTAGTTCTTACCACACTTAAGTTTTGGAACCAGTTTCAAAGGCATTTTTTATTCTGCATCTATTATGGGTCCAATTGATAAAAAACACTTTAGACAAGGATGTATTAAGACCTTCAGAGGCTTCTATGAAAATTGCATTTTTTTGTAGTTTTCTAAACCTTGCCTCTAAATACAATACAATGTACACAATACTGCTCCTTTTGTGTTCTACAGTTATATGCTGTATTATATGAGGTGATGTCATATCAGATGATAAACGATACCCACCTTCTGCCCTCTAGGTTTTCATCAATCCCTGACTGGAGGGTTAAAGTAGACATGTGTTTGGTTCATATTTGTAACAGTTTACCTGGAAGGACAGATGGAGGTTTACCACCTGGAAGATAAAGTTAGGGTGGAGCTTGTAGAAGTACTCTGGTCCCATTTCTTGCCCTCGCAGATGCAAGAAGTGAAGGTCGCTGGCTTCCTTCAGTAAGGGTGACACCACTGCCAGCCCAGCCCCTCTCTTATGGGCCAAGATAGCCTGCAAAAGAACCAGCCCCTACACAACAAACACCATATATACATATGAACACCACACAAAGAAATAGCTACAGGTAACTGAAATATTGCCACCCTTCATGAACAAGAGGTAAAGAGTCAAACTAAACAACACAAACTTTGAGTCATATTCAGGGATCAACCATATGGGGAAGCAGATGAGTAAACTCATCCACATTTACTGTAATCATGTTTGACTACCATTTCTGATCAATTTAATGCCACCTTGGTGATTTAAGGTATAAATTCCTATCAAAACACATGTAAATACACCCTTGTGCTAATTGATGGCATAATGAATTCCACTAAGTACAAGGATAGTTTAGCCCAAAACCTGGCTGCATCTGGGATGGGAGTTTTCATTATATTAATGGCATGACAGGATGATAGAGAGGCTATGATCACTTAAGGGGAGAGAGAGGGCATACACATATGTTAGGGAGTCAGACTTGTAGTTGGAAGTTTGCCAGTACGATTTCCAACTGTGCCAAATGCTGTTGTGTCTGAGCAAGGCACATTACCCTAAGATGCTCCAGGGGGATGTCCCTGTGCTTACTGTAAGCCACTCTGGATAAGAGCATCTGCTAAATGAAATCTGCTCAAATGTAAAAATATTAAAAGTTACCCCTAACCGGGTCTGCTCATTTCAGGGCGCATAACAGGGCGGGTCACCGTAGGATACTGGAAATTAATTGTTGTTGATTGCCCTTATGGTTTAGGGCCCCATGAAGGAAGTTAGCATATATGTTAAAATATGAATACGGTACTAACTTTTTGCGCTGGAGTTTGGCGTAGCGGTCTGAGATCTGAAACTCAGCCGAGCTGGGTTTTGAACCCTTGTCACCAAGGATAGGAATAAAGATAGGAATAAAACTCCATATTTCAAATTCTTTTGTTTGATATGTTGATTGCAAACAGCTGAATGTTTGTACATTTTGACAATAAACCGATTTGCAATGGGAGTAGAAAAAATGTGATTGCAACTGCTGGAACCATACCGGTGACTGGCCATTAGGCAGGTGAATCTCTCTGAAGAACTCCAGCTGGCTGGCTGCTTCTTCTAGCTGGTCCTCAAGCAGCTGGCACCGGATCAGACCTGGAAGAAGAAACATCTGAGTGACCTCAATACAAAAGCCAGCGAGGTCCAGGTCAAACAGGAGCAAGAACAGGAGTAGAGGGGAGGAGAGAGAGGCAGGAGGTAGTAAAGAAGGAAGAGAAGAGGTGAGGAGAGAGTGGAAGAAGGAAGTCTAGAAGTATGAGATTGGTGAGAGGTGTGTACAGTATATCTGCCATTTTAAAAATAAACTAATTTAAAGTAATTTATTGTTTAAAGTATACCTGACATTGTGTACAGTATACCTGATATTGTGTACAGTATACTTGACATTGTGTACACTATAACTGCCATTGTATACAGTATATATATGCCATTGTTTAAAGTATATATGCCATTGTGTACAGTATACCTGCCATTGTGTACAGTATACCTGCCATTGTGTACAGTGTACCTGCCATTGTGTACAGTGTACCTGCCATTGTGTACAGTGTACCTGACATTGTGTACAGTGTACCTGCCATTTTGTACAGTGTACCTGCCATTGTGTACAGTGTACCTGCCATTTTGTACAGTATACCTGACATTGTGTACAGTATACCTGACATTGTGTACACTATAACTGCCATTGTATACAGTATATATATATATGCCATTGTTTAAAGTATACCTGACATTGTGTACAGTATACCTGCCATTGTGTACAGTATACCTGCCATTGTGTACAGTATACCTGAAATTGTGTACAGTGTACCTGACATTGTGTACACTATAACTGCCATTGTATACAGTATATATATGCCATTGTTTAAAGTATACCTGACATTGTGTACACTATAACTGCCATTGTATACAGTATATATATATGCCATTGTTTAAAGTATACCTGCCATTCTGTACAGTGTACCTGCCATTGTGTACAGTGTACCTGCCATTGTGTACAGTATACCTGTCATTGTGTACAGTATACCTGCCATTGTGTACAGTGTACCTGCCATTGTGTACAGTGTACCTGCCATTGTGTACAGTGTACCTGCCATTGTGTACAGTGTACCTGCCATTGTGTACAGTGTACCTGACATTGCGTACAGTGTACCTGCCATTGTGTACAGTGTAACTGCCATTGTGTACAGTGTACCTGCCATTGTGTACAGTGTACCTGTCATTGTGTACAGTGTACCTGCCATTGTGTACAGTGTACCTGCCATGGCAGCAGCACTGCTGTTGTCAGCTTTCAGAGCGATGTTGAACCACCTGGAGGCCTCCTTAGACCTGTCCTGGAGCATCAGCAGATAACCCATCTCATTGGCCACGTCAGCGTCCTCTGGGGCTTTGAAGGACGCACGCTCTACAAATGGAACCAACAGCTGCACAATCTCTGGGTCACTTCCACACTGCAGGGCATGCAGACAGGGAGACAGACAGATACAGGCAGGTATGAAGACACACAGGCATGTCTGATATTACAGGGTCACAGCTTTGAGACAGTATATCCAAACATATCCAAATAGTTGTTCCAACTTGCTTTCCTAAGAAAGTCTGCTTACCAAAATACAATTTGGAAGCCAGCATGCATAATAACATATTTAAATGTGTGGCTGTACCCATATGACGCCTCTGAAGTCATTGGTTTACATTTTTAGAAACATCCCCAGATGGAACACCATGGAAACCCACCATGGAAACCTGGTCTCCCCTGGCTCCATGTAAACAAGCTGGGCAATAACAATTTCAGTCTACTTATGTCTTATATGTTTAGTTTGTGAAATTCTTTACTTCAGGCAAATGTGTCTTTAGTTCAGTTAATGTATTTAATGCAGGTAAAATATATTTAGTTCAGATAAATTTTCTACCAACATTTCCTTAAGGTCATTAGTTCAGCTAAGTAAAGGTTTGAGCTCAGTGGTCTTTCAGGTATTATCCTTGTCAAGTTTAGCTAAGGTAAAAACGTACCATTCTGCTGATGGGCTGGGTGAGTCTGATGTGAAGACTTGGAGAGCACGGCTCTGATATCTCTGCAGCACTAATAAGGTTTCTCAGATACTCCTTGGCCTGTAAACACAACATCACCGTATTTGACCAGTTCAAACACAACATCACCGTATTTGACCAGTTCAAACACAACACCACCGTATTTGACCAGCTCAAACATAACATCATCGTATTTGACCAATTCAAACACAACATTATCGTATTTCACCAGTTCAAACACAACATCACAATATCTGACCAATTCAAACACAACATTATCGTATTTCACCAGTTCAAACACAACATCACAATATCTGACCAATTCAAACACAACATTATCGTATTTGACCAGTTCAAACACAACATCACCATATTTGACCAATTCAAACACAATATAAGCTCATAATACTTGACATGTTGATAGACTGTTCATTAATGTTGAGTCATAGACTGCTCAATAATGTTGAGTCATAGACTGCTCAATAATGTTGAGTAATAGACTGCTTAATAATGTTGAGTCATAGACTGTACATACCTTCATTAGATCTGTACTCTTCACTAGGCTGTGGAGGACTACAAGTTGGAGAGCTTTCAGATCATGCATGTGTTTTTGTAAAATCCTAAAAAAATGTGTTGCTATTATTACAATTGACCATTGATTTATACCAGGAGCCAGCTGATTTGTAAGCTGTAACCTATAAAGTAAGGGGTCAAGATTTATGTGTCAGGTTACAGATACCTGCTAGCTGTGTCCAATGACTGCTCCCAGTCCAGAAGAGCTAGGAACAACCTCATCTTCAGAGTCAGAGCAGGCAGGAAGTCTGAGTAGGATGCCAATATCTGATTAACCACCTCCAGTGATTCAGTGAAGTTGTGCCTGTCCATAAAGTATTTAACCTGAAAATAAAACAAGGTATAGTGACAGTCAGGCCACATTAATGAATATTGATCAACAAGTGTCAGATTACCTTGTCTGTCATCTTTTTTTTCTGAATACAAACAATGCAGACTTTGCGTCTCTTACAAATACAATAACTATCATTGAACCAATAAGGTACAGTGTGTTTTGTTACCTTTCCCATCAATCTGAACACACCCCAGGAGTCCTGCGTTCTTCCAGTCAAGTAACGGATTGCGTTGTTCCTCTCAACCTCATCCCCAGAGCCCATATCCACCCAGCCCTTCAAAGTTAAAGCCTATAAAGATAATAGGAACTGCATTGACACAATGTCTTCCAACTAGGCAAAGTAACACTTTTGATTTAAAGAAAAATATAATTTCTAGATTTGTCATTTTGTATTTGTTTATTAGATTGTGCTATGTTATAAATCATACCGTAGCTAGGTGTAAAGCAAACAATGTTTGAATATTATGAACCTCTTTGGAGGACCTCGACAGCACCAGTATCTTGTTGATGTAGACTTTGGCCTTGTCACCACAGCCAGTTAGCCACAGGAACAACGCTGCATAGAACAAAGACTTTCCTCCGGCAGTCTTATGTAGCCTCTTGATGTCGGCCTCCAGCACTGACAAAGTCCCATGATCTGCAGACAAGAGAAACACACCTCCCAATCTCTGGACATGCACTGTTCCATCTGATATCATAGCCAATGTCAATAAGTGTGAGGCTACTACAGCCCGATGATCGATCTATTGATACCGACCAGTTAACTGGCCTGTCACTCACCAATCATCTCACTTTGCTTATGTGCACAGATAAGTGCCATGGGGGAACAAACGGACACAGCTGGCTGGTCCCTGATCTCCTCCAGCTCACTGATGGCCTCCTGGGTTCGACCTGCCATCGAATGAAGCCAAGAGTTACTACATTTTACAAGTTAGCATTTAGTCATTGTAATTCAATTGTTTACTTGAATTCAGAGCGATTTTGAGCTTGTCCAATAATCTTAAGCTACAGTAGGTTCGGGCTCCATGTTGAGTTGCTTTGCAGGACAGCTACTCTACGTTATGGTGGTCATTGTTCAATTCTGACTACAGCTTCTAAGACTTTGCCCGGAGCCCGCAAATAGATGGTGCCTGAGTTAAGTTAAAGATGATGGCTTAACTTACCTTGCTACATCGCTCTCCATCAACTCCTTGTGTGCAAATATGGCACCTATGAATTCTATCACGGAAGTATAGTAGTAAATCTGTAATCCTTCTGCGCGTGTGCTGACTAAAGGCTTACGTGTTATGATGTGCAGTCTGAAAATAATTGGATGTCTCTGCAACATGTGGTTGGAGGAACCTTATCCCGCACCTGTCCCTTCACGATCCCGTTAACAATTGTTCCTTAAAGTCAGTAAGGCTGAGGGGAATCTCTAATAATTATTTTTTTATTCATTCCAATCATTGGCAGCAAAGAACTGGAGGGACGGACGGCTAAAGGAGGAGTTGACCAATGAGATAAACCTGTTAGAGTGCAGGCTTAGGGTATAAATATTTCTGTAGTGGCAAGTCAACTAAGGTAAAGGTGGGATTTACCTAACAGGGACTTATAGATGAGCTGGTACCAGTGAATTTGGCACTGTTTATGCAGTGAGGGCCAGTCTACAAGTGCATAAAGGTCATTGTGCTGGGTGTTATAGGGCATTGGTGATAAAGAGGATGGCGTGATAAACTACATCTAATTTGTTGAGGAGAGTTTTAGAGGAAATCCTGTAGATAACACCATTGAACTCTGCATTTGGTAAGATGGTAATTTTATCAAGAGTGTATTTAGCAGCATGAGAGAAGGAGGTCTTGTTGTGGAACTTAATGTGGGTCTAAACGTGGGTCTGGACAGACAGTGAACATTCTAATCAGATACCTAGCTACTTGTAAATGCATGTCAATATACTCAAATAATTCTGATCCATTGAAAGTAATGATGCTTGTTGGACTGTTATTTATTGTCAAGATATTCTGGTAATCTTCCAGCTAATAATGTTTCAGTCTTAAGAATATGAAAGAATCTGTCATCCGCAATAAGAGAATAAATGAAAGAATACAATATACGTTACCTTCCATGAGGATTCCAAAGGCTTTGAAAAAGAGCAGAATTGGATCATTGCTGTAGATCTTCAGATATTCCCCAGCTGTAACTATGGCTTGTCTGTACGACTTCTCCCCCATTAAGTACACAAGCAAAGCCTAAGAAAATGTGAGAAGGTTTCAATTGAATTCACCCCTACACACTGTAGAAAATATTTCTAAAAAGATTTTTCAAAATGTGAAAAATACCTGTGAAAAATAATTAGCTATCTAGCACCAAGTTAGAGTGAACTATCCTAAGCTTAAATTATCCAATTAAATCAAGAAATGAATTACAGTAGTAGCTAGATGTTTAACACATCCAGTACTACAGTAGCACCAGTATATACTATACACTTACTAAACAAACTGGATCTGTGTCAGCCATGCTTTTCTTATGAACTACAGTGTGTGCTAAATGTTATGTTACTTTTTCTTCTATTTTTCATTCATCAGTGCATCATGACAGTAGTACAGCGCTGTCTCCAGTGAGAGAGAGCGCCTGGGCGTCTCCAGCTGCTAAGCAACGGACGAAATGGCTAAATAGGGATAGCTAATCAAACACCGATTCACTAACGCGTCTTCGATTCATGCTGCGAAAGTACACTGCTCGACGCGTCTGTGGTCGTATCTATTACTTTGGTCTGGCAAACACACAAATCCGTTTCCGTATGACGTGGAGACACATTACTGTAGCTCGTTTGCTAAAGCAGCGTATTTATAGAAAAATGTCAAAAATACCGCATTGACAGCAGTATAGCCATATCAGTTCAAATCATACACTGTAGTTGCCTGTAGTTTGCGATGGGTATAACACAAAGTGCAATAGTATCCGACGGGAGAACTAGTGGATACCACGTTCATGGGGTAGGTTGGTTACTGATGTTGGCTATCCAAGACAGGCTCAGGGCAGGCACCCCTTTATATAGCGACTTGCTATTATGGTTATTTCGCATTGTAACTGGGCGTTGTCCAGCTAGTAGCCAGCGAAAAGACTCTAGGATGTTTGCTTTACAGTTGACCAACAGGCAGCTATGTTGATTGATAATAGGTATTCATTTTGCAGATACCAGCCTCTTGGTTGTTGGGTAACCTTCACTGACATGTAGATTGAGTTCCACTGTCTGATGATGGCGTGACAGTGACATGTACTACTGGCAAATCTAAAGGGCATCTGACTGACTAATAACTGCTTAGCGAATTGGTAGATTAAATTACGTACGTACACACGTTACAGTAAATAGGGTGCTACTTTCTATGCTGATAATCTTCAAGATGCCATTCTCATATTTGCCACAAGGAAGCGATATAACATCATAACACGAGAGGACGGAACCGGCTGTAGAATATTAAGTTTATTGTATTTTATTATTTATTAGGCTATTTTGTTTCATCCCAGGTCCAGGTTAACTCCCCTGCATATCGTGCTGGTTTGGAGCCATTCTTTGACTTCATCCTGTCAGTAGGAAACACCAGACTGGTGCGTTTCTTTATTTGGTGAACAGCTTTTAGACATAAATATAAATTGTTTGTACCCTTTCTTACTTTTTTACCTGTCTACATTTATTATTATAATGTAAGAGATTAAACTAGGGCGTTATGGAAAAAACACAACCATTGATAGCCCTTATTTTGCTTTGTGTGAACAGGAGCAGGTGCAAGCATCCTACTCTCAGGTCACAAACAGGTGTGTTTTCTGTAGCCACAGCTGACAGCTGTATTTACCCCCCCCCCTTCCAGAACAGGGAAAATGATCTGCTGAAGGACTTACTGAAAGCAAACGTGGAGAAGCCGGTGAGGCTGGAGGTGTGGAGTAGTAAAGCCCTTAGGGTGAGGGAGCTGGAGGTGATCCCAAGCAACATGTGGGGGGGACAGGGGCTCCTCGGGGCCTCGGTACGCTTCTGCAACTTCCAGGGAGCCAATGAGAATGTCTGGCATGTCCTGGTGAGTCTGGTGTGGCATTGTGGCTTGGTACGTCAGAGACCGAATCACAAGACCCAATGCACTATTTAAACCTGCACTATGTAACATGTAAAAAAATATTAAAACAATGTTTTAGGGCTTGTAAATGTTAGGAACTAGCATATTTGATCCAGGGGTTGAAAACATCTTAAATAATACGAAATACAGACAATACTATAATAGCAAAAATAACAGTTCAGAATATCTAACCAGAAACAAATGCATATTATCAACAAAATAATGATGTGTATTTTCGGGAAATTGGTTATATTGTCCCTGTTCAGTAAACACATATATATGAAAAATAAATGTTTTTTAATCTTTGTAAAATTCGCGCTGACAGGACAAATGAATGGAACGTTACATAGTGCAGCTTAAATATGTATAAAAGTGTTTTATCTTAGTAAAACATAACATTATGAACTTATTTTTTTAAAGGACGTAGAGCCTAATTCCCCAGCAGCACTGGCTGGCTTGCAGGCACATGAAGACTTCATTGTTGGAGCGGACCAGTTGTTACAAGATGTGAGCCAGTTGTTTTTCATGATATATCATGTATAATAACACTGTGTCTCTAGTAATATTATCAATATAGGTGCAGTGTAATGACACTGAGAGAAGTAATATTGTTGTAGTGTAATGACACAGTGACTGTAGTAATATTGTTTTAGTGTAATGACACAGTGACTCTAGTAATATTATTGTAGTGTAATGACACAGTGACTCTAGTAATATTATTGTAGTGTAATGACACAGTGACTCTAGTTATATTATTGTAGTATAATGACACAGTGACTGTAGTAATAGTATTGTAGTGTAATGACACAGTGACTGTAGTAATATTATTGTAGTGAAATGACACAGTGACTGTAGTAATATTGTTATAGTGTAATGACACAGTGACTGTAGTAATATTATTGTATTGTAATGACACATTGACTGTAGTAATATGTAATATAATGTTTGACTCTGCAGTCAGAGGACTTCTTCTCCCTGATAGAGAGCAGTGAAGGCAGGCCACTGAAGCTGCTGGTCTACAACAGCCAGACTGACATCTGCAGAGAGGTGGTGGTTACACCCAATGGGGCCTGGGGGGGAGAGGGAAGGTAAGTGTTAAACTCTGCCTATTTTGGTTAAAGACTGCCTACTTTGGTTAAAGACTGCCTACTTTGGTTAAATACTGCCTACTTTGGTTAAACGCTGTCAACTTTGGTTAAACGCTGCCTACTTTGGTTAAACGCTGCCTACTTTGGTTAAACGCTGCCTACTTTGGCTAAAGACTGCCTACTTTGGCTAAAGACTGTCTACTTTGGTTAAAAACTGTCAACTTTGGTTAAACGCTGCCTACTTTGGTTAAACGCTGCCTACTTTGGTTAAACGCTGCCTACTTTGGTTAAAGACTGCCTACTTTGGCTAAAGAGTGCCTACTTTGGTTAAAAGCTGTCAACTTTGGTTAAACGCTGCCTACTTTGGTTAAACGCTGCCTATTTTGGTTAAACGCTGCCTACTTTGGTTAAAGACTGCCTTCTTTGGCTAAAGACTGCCTACTTTGGCTAAAGAGCGCCTACTTTGGTTAAAAGCTGCCTACTTTGGTTAAACGCTGCCTACTTTGGCCAAAACTGCATACTTTGGCTAAAGACTGCCAACTTTGGTTAAAGACTGCCAACTTTGGTTAAAGACTGACAACCTTGGTTAAAGACTGCCTACTTTGGTTAAAGACTGCCTACTTTGGTTAAAGACTGCCTACTTTGGTTAAACGCTGTCAACTTTGGTTAAACGCTGCCTACTTTGGTTAAACGCTGCCTACTTTGGTTAAACGCTGCCTACTTTGGTTAAACACTGCCTACTTTGGATAAAGACTGCCTACTTTGGTTAAAGACTGCCTACTTTGGTTAAAGACTGCCTACTTTGGCTAAACACTGCCTACTTTGGCTAAACACTGCCTACTTTGGCTAAAGACTGCCTACTTTGGCTAAAGAGCGCCAACCTTGGTTAAAATCTGCCAACCTTGGTTAAAAACTGACTAATTTGGCTAAACACTGCCAACTTTGGCTAAACACTGCCAACTTTGTTTATAGACTGCCGACTTTGTTTAAAGACTGCCGACTTTGTTTAAAGACTGCCAACTTTGTTTAAAGACTGCCTACTTTGGTTAAAGACTGCCTACTTTGGTTAAAGACTGCCTACTTTGGTTAAAGACTGCCAACTTTGGTTAAAGACTGCCTACTTTGTTTAAAGACTGCCAACTTTGTTTGAAGACTGCCGACTTTGTTTAAAGACTGCCAACTTTGTTTGAAGACTGCCGACTTTGTTTAAAGACTGCCGACTTTGTTTGAAGACTGCCGACTTTGTTTAAAGACTGCCGACTTTGTTTAAAGACTGCCGACTTTGCTTAAAGACTGCCGACTTTGCTTAAAGACTGCCGACTTTGCTTAAAGACTGCCGACTTTGTTTAAAGACTTCCTACTTTGGCTAAACACTGCCAACTTTTGTTAAAGACTGCCAGCTTTGGTTAAACACTGGCAACTTTGTTTAAAGACTGCCAACTTTGTTTAAACACTGCCTACTTTGTTTAAAGACTGCTTACTTTGTTTAAAGACTGACAACTTTGTTTAAAGACTGCCAACTTTGTTTAAAGACTGCCAACTTTGTTTAAAGACTGCCAACTTTGTTTAAAGACTGCCAACTTTGTTTGAAGACGTCCAACTTTGTTTAAAACCTGCCTGTTATATGATTATATATACAGTATATTCTTTATTTGATTGCAGCTTAGGCTGTGGCATTGGATATGGCTACTTGCACCGGATCCCAACTCGCCCAGTTAACATGAGCGGCCAAAGTAGCAGTGCTGTTCCTTCACCTGAAGACATTGAGAAAAGATTGCTGGAGAGGTCTGCTGGTCACACAACTGAGGTAAACACATTTATATTAGTGAGGTATATACCAAGTTACTGAAGTAAAGAGCATCTTTACAGCGCTGAGGTAAATACATTCACATTATTGAGGTAAACAGCTTCACATAACTGAAGCAAATACTGTCATATCAATGAGGTAGACATCTGCACATAATTTAGGTAAAAACCTTTACCCTTTAAACATACATGTCTTATGACAAAGATCTGCCTGATTAAATATAGCTGGTTTTCTGGTTTCAACCACTTCAGGAGCCCTTAACGTCTCAGTCTGGTCAGGCGGGGGAGCGGGAAGAGCCCATCCAGGATCCCTCTCTAGGGTGGCCCATCCAGAGCATTGTGGTGCCAGGTACCCCAGACATAACACATACATCATGCTCTGGCTTCTGGACAGACAGTATATAAGTTCATTTGAGTTCTTAACAAAAGGGGACTGTATAAATTCTGCAATGTGATTTTGACTGAACTCAGTCCTAAACCTAGTCCTGGATTAAACAATAATTTAAATGGAGAATGTATCATGTGAATGCTGTCCTTTCCTGATTTAATCAGAGACCTTTAGTAGGAAGGTTGCCGGTATGATTCCCAACTGTGCCAAATGTCTTTGTGTCTCTGAGCAAGGCACTTTACCTGATATTGCTTCAGGGGCATATCCCTGTACTCACTGTAAGTCGCTCTGGATAAGAGCGTCCGCTAAATGACTAAATTGTAAAAAATACTTTTTCTTGATTGTGTCTTCTTTGTTAATGCTGGTTATTGCGTACATTGAAAATAGATACAGTGAAATGATGAACATTTAGATTATTACTATTACTAGTCATATTATTCAGATGTGTATATATAATGTGGGTATTCATATTGTTATACATCATAAGAGTATTCATGTGTTTACATCGTGTGACTATTCTGTCGGTCAGATTCTTCCAGCGTCTCTGAGGCTTTGAACCCTGACCGGTCCAACATGCTGTCTTCCATTGACGTGAGCTGCACAACCAATGATGTCTCAATGCTAGCCAACGACGGCGACATCTCATGTGGTCAACACCAGCACAGCCTCGTGGGTGAGTTGACTTAGGTATATTAGCATGTGTTTAGATGGGTATGGTGTTTGTCTATCTACAACTACAGCTTTGTCTCCAGAGGACAGTTCTGCGAGTCCACGAAGGTCTTCCTATCCAGTGATACTGCTGGGAGATCCAGCAGCAGAACTTCAGGAGGCTGAGCCGGGCCTGGATCCCCTCACCTCCCCCCAGTCCAACCTCTTAGACCTGCTGGCCCCTCCATCTTCTGGAGCCACAGGGGACCCAGTCATACCTGACCTCACTAAGGAGGTCCTGTCTGACACCCAGTCCTCACTGGAGCAAGATGTTGCCCTCAACCTGGCACCACACTCTGGCCTGGAAACACAGACACCACCACTCAGGGCTGGAGAAGAGAAGCACTTTATTGCATCAGGAGAATAGGAGACAACTTTAGTCACGAGTATGAGTTTCTTTTTAAAACGTACAGCTGATTTATCTAACATGACATACAGCTATATACTGTAGCTCATATATTTAACATATCGCTAATATATTTGTCATGTCATGCTGTTGATATATCTGATGTGCTGTAGCTATATCATACTTGACATAACACTGATATATCTGACGTGTCATACTGCTGATATATGTAGAGTTCTTTCCCCAATTGAAGTTCAGTAAAAAGGCTGTATTGGGTTTTATCACTGGAAGTTTTTTTAATAGGTAACATTTTTTATCAATAGTTTAAACACTGCTTGCATGCTGTTGCACATAACTTGCAATTAGTTGTTTTATTAAGTATATTGATAAAATATTTAGAGCAGCCCAATTCAACTCTGGCTTTCGAAGCCAGTTCTACTCTGTTTTTTATTGCAAACCTCCAATCTGGGAATTATTTAGACCTGGAAAACTAAGTAGGTGCAATTAAGGATAAGGTAGAACAGAAAACCAGCTGGCTCAGGCCCTCTTAGGATAAGATTTTAAAACACCTGATTTATGAATGTTCTTTACTAGGCAACATTTTACAAGAAGTAAACATTGTTATCATTAAAGTTCTGCAGAATGTCCTCCTAGCTCGAAGGAAATGTGCACCCCAAAAGCCAAAGTGTAAATTTTGTAAAAAATTGACATATACCATATTACATGATTTATGAACCATATCTCAAGTTCAAATGTGTAGCCTTTGATGTAAATGTTGAATATGTTCAGGAGACTGTTGTGCTATGCTGATTTTATCCTCAGATGCAATCATTATTTTCTAAATCTTATTTTAAACAAAAGCATTTGTCCATTTTCCGCTTTTGATTTTGTCTGTTTAAAATCAAGCTAAACATTGTCAGTGACGGTGCGTTTGTAAACTACTGTCTGAATGACACTCTGCTTCCAATCCCAATATTTGTCTTGTAGTCTATGTCATATTACAAACACGCCTTATTAAACATGCCTTGCATATGATTGCACTATATACTTTCTCAGTGAACCTCCGGTAGGGTGGACGGTGGGGCTGTCTGAGTGGAGTTCTCCATGGTGATCCACTTGAGCCTGGGGCTTCCAGCTATTGCATCATCGACCATTGATGCCTTTTTTCCTTTATGTTGAGGAGCACTGTGCCAGAGACTGCAGTCATGTTGAGAATGTATCTCTGGAATCTGGTTGTTGAATACGTACATTAAGGTGTGTCTTAATGTGCCTTACGATTGAAGACATTTTCTGTACACAGAATCAGAGGAAGTTACCTTTTTATTCATGTTTTAATGATGCTTATGAAAAGAATGTATTTGATTTTAATGGGAAATTGTATGACCTATTTTCTTTGATGAAGTGAATATGCTGGCGTGATGGGACGATTGCCTACATGGTGTCTAAATATAAAAAAATAAAACTAAAAATAAATAATCATGTATTTTATTTAAATTTTTCCAAAATACAAAAATGTTTATTTTCTGAATAGAACAATGTGGTTTTGCCTCCTGGCATTGTGAGGACCCCAATCGTATGTATGAGTCTAAATAACCTTTGTTAGTACATACTGTAGAAATATTATTCTCTGCTAAACAACTAACATGTAAATGGGATGGTAATAATCGCTGAAAATCTATGTATTTCCTATTAACAACCTATGGAGTATATCTTAATCTGCTGATGAGTTTTAGTTTGTAGTATTTCTACTTTCTGTTATGAGTGTCGTGTTTGGCACCTTTTCATCTTTCTCATGTCATCACACTGAAGTAAGTCTGGTTGTCACCAGTAGGGGGCTGCAAACATTCAGCATCTCAACACAATGATAAGCAGTCAAGCCTGGATTTCCATAAATTTGGTTGACATCATTTTTAAAGACAATTCATGCATAATCATGGACTTTCTGTTTTACTTCACCAGTGGCTTCAACTGCAGTTTTTGTAAAAAAAATCAGTGACACGATTTCCTAAAATAGACTACTACACACGTGTGATTCACAACTAGATCAAGACGTAATGAAAGGGAAATACATTTTTTGGTTGGGGGATTTAGGAGGACTGGGTGAATCTGACTGCTCTGGGGGGAATTAAGAGGACTGGGTGAATCTGACTGCTCTGGGGGGAATTAAGAGGACTGGGTGAATCCGACTGCTCTGGGGGGATTTAGGAGGACTGGGTGAAACTGACTGCTCTGGGGGGATTTAGGAGGACTGGGTGAATCTGACTGCTCTGGGGGGATTTAGGAGGACTGGGTGAATCTGACTGCTCTGGGGGGATTTAGGAGGACTGGGTGAATCTGACTGCTCTGGGGGGATTTAGGAGGACTGGTGGGTGCTGAAACTATCACTGGCCCCCCGTATTTTAATTTATGTCTCCTTTAGAGTTGAGCCCTGTATTACAACAATAAAAAAGTATTGAAAAAAATAAAAATAGATAGCAGAAACCACCACAACAATAAAAGATAATTTCAAAGATTTAAACTGTCTGCAAGATACCAATCAAAGTTCTATAGTTGTCAAGACTGACTATGGGTTCCCCAACCTTCCCCGGACCTCCAGAACAAGGCAGCACAAATTGGCATAGTGCAGCCTGGGATTTGGGATAGGTAAGTCGAATTATCTACCTTGTTACGCCGCTCTCCAGCGACTCCTTGTGTGCAGATCTGGCACCTGTAAATTAAATCACAGAAGTATAGTTGGTGAGCGTGATCAACCCCTATATGATCTGACTAAAGCTTCAGTGTTGGATGAGCAGTGTGAAAATAAACAGCAATCTCAGACACCTGTGATAATTTGCCAGGTGAGCCCAATAAAAGGAAAACTACTTAAGAAGGATGTTCCACATTACTAAACAGGCCACAGGTTTCAAGCAATATGAAAAAGAAATAGGATCTCTGCTGTGGAAAAACTTCAAATAGTGCAATGCCTTGGACAAGGTATGAAAACATTAGGTATTTCACAAAAACTTAAGCATGGTCATCGTACTGTGAAGAGATTTGTGAGCACTGACTGGTTTGTGTCCCTGAAGGTGTGAAAATGACCTCGACTGGGCAGCCGTAGAATCCGGCAGCTGAGCAGAAGAAGACACTGGTGGTGAAGAAGCAGGGCCCTGACTGGGCAACTAGGGGCCCTGACTCGGGAACTAGGACTGTGGAACTAGCGTTCCCCTAAACGGGCAGAGACGGCTGACAACACGGCTAAAGACGTAGGGACTAGTAAGGAATCAGGAACCAAAGGGAACTGGGAGAATGTAGGGTCTAGGAATACAACCCTGGGTCTCCCACTCTAAATCTTCCTCGCAGTAAGACCCCTCCTCCTTGGACCAGTACTCCTCCTCAGGTTCCCCATCTGGCTCCTCTGGACCCATGTCCTTCCCATCCAGAGCTTGTCAGTCCACACACCAGCTGCCAAACACCTCCTCGGGCCAGTAATCCTTTAGGTCCTCCTCGTCCACAGGATTTCCATCTGGCCCCTCTGGAGAGTGGTCGTACATATTCCGGTTCAGATGTGTCTTCAAATGAATCCATGACAGGGCTACATGCATCCCAGAATGCCTGCCAAAAATAATTCTGAACCCGGATGGACAGGAAATACATGGTAAACATCACCTTTTCCCTCCCTGGCAAAAGACCCCACTTAGGCTGATTGATATATATGGGGCGGCAGTGGCTCAGTGGGTCAAGTAGGTTGTCTAGCAACCGG
>JACXGM010007426.1:0-19758 GCA_016801145.1 Umbra pygmaea
AAAAAAAAAAAAGGTTTGACAGTATGAGTAAATTCGGTCAATTCTCAGCACTTAAGACTAAAATGGCACTTTGAGAAGCTTGATAAATACGGGCCCTGAAGTAAGTCATGTAGTGCCCTCTGGGTAGTGTAGTTTATGTAACGTTAGGGTCATTGCCAATCTCTCTTGACACTGACGCTTTCTCTGTCAGTGGTTGAGTACCGGCTATATGCGAGAAGAAGCGGTACGCAAGAAAAAGTTCACTTAAGAGTAAAATGTAGAAGTGCGGGTACTGCGTACTGGTGAGTACCGCCCCACTTCAAGGACTGGATGAATGTAGTCTGAAGTGCCTAAACGAAATGAATAAACCAGCAGCCTACTATTGAAGAGTAGGCCAGTCGCAAGTGGCCAGCATATTGTCGAAACGCTCTCGTCATGCTCCGGTGCAGCATCCCAAAAACCACATTGATGGTGCTATGATGGTACGCACTTGCGACCATCTGGTCTACAGTAGTTTCGGCTTTAGGCTCTACAAAGTGAGCTTGTTAACAGAGAACGGATTGTGTATTAAAAAAACTAACATGCTCTATTATTTATATTAAGGAATGACACTAAATTCATTATATAATAATAGAAATACATTTGTTTTATTGGCAGTCTCTTAAAAAAAATACATTCATCAGGTTTTGAACCTGCTATCTTCATTAGTGTAAATCATTCACATTGCTGAAGTGCCTTAACCCACTACACTACACACACTCTGTTTTGAAAAGAGAAACTAGAAATCAAATACTTTTTTTATGAGCAGTGACCAGCTTACAGACGTCATTCAGCGACTTCTAAAAGTATGTTTTGAATGGCTTTTAAACAGTCAGGATTGTTTTAAATTATAAACAATATGCCCTAAATAATGAGATTATTCATAGCAACACACCTAACGTACTGTAACAACAATGAATGACAATCCTGGAACACGTAGTTTATACGTATTCCAGGACTTCGAAGGATGCAGCCTACATGGCCTTCTGAGGCTGCGAATGTAGCCGTCATTGGATAACCGATTACCGCCTAGCAAACGGTGCGAGAGGAGAGCTGCTATCCTACATGACATTTGTGAAATGTGAAGTAACTATGGAGCCTGATTTGCTAACTTTCATTTTTATTTGATTTATGTTACTGGAGGATTTATACACTTTGATATACACTCACCTAAAGGATTATTAGGAACACCATACTAATACTGTGTTAGACCCCCTTTCGCCTTCAGAACTCCCTTAATTCTTAATTCTACGTGGCATTGATTCAACAAGGTGCTAAAAGCATTCTTTAGAAATGTTGGCCCATATTGATAGGATAGCATCTTGCAGTTGATGGAGATGCTATCCTATCAATATGGGCCAACATTTCTAAAGAATGCTTTCAGCACCTTGTTGAATCAATTCCACATAGAATTGAGGCAGTTCTGAAGGTGAAAGGGGGTCAAACACTGTATTAGTATGGTGTTCCTAATAATCCTTTAGGTGAGTGTAGTACAGGACTATGCTTAATATGTGTCTGTGATATTGACATTTAGCTATTTTCTGCAAATAGTGTTACTGTAATACAGGCATGTCCTACTCTGTTCCTGGATAGCTACTCAGGTCCTGGACATTTCCTGTTTTCACTCCAATCCTCATTCATCAAAACGTATTTGAATAATTAGCTGGCAATAAACCGAATGAAGCTACATTATGTGTGGTTGGAGTGAACCTACATGACGGTACCTCTCAATAACCAATGTTGGACACCCCTACTCTACAATGTGTTCATTTAGAAATAATGTGTGCACCATAAGTTTGATATCTCTATTTATTTATTTAGAAGTTCTGAGGTCAAATCAAATGTTTATTTCTTTATCGAGCTAGAACTTATTTAAAAAGAGGTAATTGTATTTAAACATTTATCCAATTCTTTACATAGTTAAGTATTTAGTATTTGTATTGTTCATCAGCAAAAGTGTATATTTCCCTAACAGGCATTCCATCCACTCCGGAAGAAACGGTAGGCTGCCAGTCAATATTGTCTGGAATACAGAAAAGGAAACATCAGTTTGGTTGTTAAAATAGTATAAAGAATTTTTTGGATTTACGAAGTCTAGATGTAAACAGTAACAAGTCCCCCCCCCCCCAATTATGCTAGCTAACAGATAAGGCAGATGTTAGCTAGCATAATTGCTCTTTCCCATTTCTACATATAGTCAATATGTAAACCGTAACAACTTTGTCTGCATACTGTAACATTAGCTGGTAAATTGCAGTGAAAGCATAAAAAAGATTACCAATATGAACCATGCATGTAAAAGTTTCCTTTGCTGCATTTTTTCGTCAGTGTTTTCCGGCTATCGCAATCGACAGATGTTTGCTAGCATATGCCACACACTGACTGTACCAGAGTTCGCCTATTCATGGACAGACTACGCTGATTCCTGATGTACTCCACCTGTAGTTTCATTCATTACTCAGTTATGTCACTGGGTAATGAACTCAAAAACTAACGGAGTACATCTCAGGAAGTGCAGAACGCATTTAAAATGTTATTTTTTTTAGTAAGATATTGTGAACATGACACAGAAATGTTTAGGTGTTTTAGGGCTGGATGGTCACTTTAAACCGCTTTATTGTCTTGTCCAACAAGCTGCAGCTCAGGTTCAGGGTCTTGGCAATCTTCTTATAGCTTAGGCCTTCTTTAAGTAAAGCATTATTTTTTTTCAGATCCTCAGAGAGTTCTTTGCCATGAGGTGCCATGTTGAACTTCCAGTGACCAGTATGAATGTGAGAGCGATCACACCAAATTTAACACACCTGCTCCCTATTCACACCTGAGACCTTGTAACACTAACGAGTCACATGACACAGGGAGGGAAAATGGCTAATTGGGCCCAATTTGGACATTTTCACTTAGGGGTGTACTCACTTTTGTTGCCAGTGGTTTTGACCTTAATGGCTGTGTGTTGAGTTATTTTGAGGGGAAGGCAAATTGACACTGTTATGCAAGGTGCACACTCACTACTTTACATTGTAGCAAAGTCAAAGTGTAATTTATTCTGTGTTGTCACGTGAAACATTATAATCATATATTTATAAAAAGGTGAGGGGTGTACTCACTTTTGTGCAGAGATGCAACAAGTTAGTGTAATAAATCACTTTTCTGGCTTGGGCTGAGTTCACAACTTTTGGGAAGTTCCTCAGTAAAACCCTATTGACCAGGTAAAAGAAGATCATAACTTACCAGTGATCTATGAAAAACTAAAACATGACTACACTATAAAAAAATGTAATTTGACAGGAAATCCACTGTAAAAGTTCACAGTGTTTTGGTCTTCAATTGGAACAATGGGAAACATTCTAAAATTACAGATATTCCCATAAATTGTGAACTCAGCCCAACCCAGAAGAGTAATATATTACACTAACTTGTGGCATCTCTGCTTTTGTGTGTACATAGTTAACTAATAAGAAAACATGTGCATATTTGTCTCTTTCTTTGTTTATCACCAAATGTAGCTAACTTCGCTGGCCAGCTTAGCTAGTAGCCATGTACTGTATATAGCATGTTCTCTAGGCAAAACATAGAGTAAGACAGTTACATGGTAACAACCCAGCTTTGTTTAGAAAAAAATGTAATTGTTACTTAATTTAGGTAGCTAGCTAGAAGGTTTTCTGTAGTTTATGTAGTTGGGTATCTAGCTGGAAGCCATTAAATGAGCAGTCCTTCGTCGTTGAGACGGATGAGACTGATTTACAAAACCCCCAACCTAACATGAAGGAAATGTGTTTGTCTACTTTAATTAAATATATTTTTATTAGCTACAAACATAAGGGGTTTTAGCAACACCGAACAAAAAAACAAGTGTACTGGTTCAAGCTAGAACTTCCTATAGTTACAAGACTTCTTGTACATTTGAGGTAATAAAGACAGGCTGGAATACTTCGAAATGTGATCATTCAAGATCGGTCACAGTAGCCGCTTTGTTACAATTGCACAAAAGGCTATCGTTGAGCAGAGTAACTTAAGAGTTTAAAATGATTGCAACTGCCCAAATGCCTTTGTCCAATAAACACTGGTGATAAGTCAGCAGGATAGGTAAAGTAAATCATTTGTTATAGCTATCTTCAATTGTCTTGATTTTTCTCTCCTATGCTATTTACCGGTAAGTTAAATTACATTTTTGTCTTATTTCTGTCTGAGTGTGGACCCAGGCTCAGACAAGGATATCGAGTGTGTTGCCAGAAACATGGTCACACTCATCAAACAAACTATTGATGGAGGCAGTAGTGAGGCAACAACATCTGCTAACTAGTGATGGCAGTCTGACACTGAAGCTTCGAAACATGCTTCAAACCATTAACTAAAATTCCATTTGAATCACTGCTCCGAAGCTTGCTTTGGTATGGAAAAATCACGTGACAGATGACGTCCGAAGCAGTAACTGCTTCATTCTCTGAATGAATCACCTGAGTGGTTCGCAGCGCCACCGCCACACGCAAAACAGTCAATGACAGTATGGAAACAGTAAGGAATCAGGTGCTGCCACTGCAACTGGCCTCGTTTCGAGTCTGAATTCTAGTACGCTCAAAGCATAAAAACCTTAAAAATGCACAACATTGCCTTTGGTTCATAGTAGCCTCTACAGTGACAAGCATTAGTTTTTTGTATCAATTTATTTTTATTACTATGGAAGCATCTAGGAAGAGAGGTTGTTCTGACATGTGGTAAAACTTTATTCTGATCGCTCCTGATAAGGTGCGCTGGCTGTAAAAATTTTAGGCTAAAATATTAGGCTAAAAGTAAAGGTATATAACTGTAACTATCAGCAGCCTATAGTAATACCTGTCTCAAGTGTGTATAAAAACTTTAGTCTACTTTATAGTTATAGGGCTATTTGATTAGTGTAGCCATTAGGTTGTGCCAAAAAAGTGTGGAAAAAATTATGTTCCTTACTAGAAATTGTGAGTGTTCCCTATCCCACATACACCCTGGCCATAGTTACGCAAGTACACCCAACTTGTGCCATATTTTCCCAGCATGTCCTCTGTTTACCCAAGCACTCTCTCCCCAATAACCAATAACACAATACACAAATTAATCAGTCTTTATTTGTAAAATCAATGATATCCCATTGTTAGTGCACTGTGTGTTTTTGTGTGTGTGTGTGTGTCTAGGTGCGCGCACTAGATTTTTTTCACTCATCTTAAAGCCTCTTGTCCAATCTAGCTGGGATAATTTAGATGCAGTCTTAGCACTTCACCAGACGAGGTCGCTGTTACTGAAGCTTCGAGTAATGAAACCATTTTCAAACCAATTCTTCTAAGTGGTTCAGAGCTTCACCAAGGCTTAATTTGCCCATCACTACTGCTAACCCCTCACCAAGAGCAACCATGACTTACATCTTCCACCCAGAGTAGCCACCTGATGGTCAATAAATGTCTGTTATTTAAATGTAGATGTCTACTAAACTTTAACGTTTCAAATTATTTTCATCAGTGTTAAGCTAAGCCTTATAGACAACATTTTATACATATAATAAATAACACAGTCTATTATACTTAAGTATTTAATTTAAACATTTATATGCATTGACACATAAAATATGCAAATATTCGAAAATGATTTACACCAAAAACATTGACAGTATTACAAAATAGAAATGTGTTATGTGCAGTGATTCAGTCCTTCACTTATCCAGGCCAGTGTATAGTTAAAAAGTACAACACAAGGATAACAGACTCCACGCCTTATTTAATTGGTCTTTTCATCTCACATCACCTGGACAAAGAATAATTCCAATGTTCAATGACCATAAACAAATGCATTACTGTTACGTCCCCCAGTCTCAGTTCCTATGTTTTGTGTGCCCTGGTCTGTGTTTCTGTTCTGTGCTGTGTTTCTGTATGTGTGTTTGTCTCTGTTCAGTTTGTGTGTTCCCACAGGTGGCCCTGGTTCTGCTGATCACATCACTTATCACTGACTCCTCCCCTCCGTTATCCCGTACACCTGGTTTCATCAATCAACAGCAATCCCATCATGCCCTTCCCCTCTATATAATGTGACATTTTGTGTCAGTCTGTCTCTCGGCAGGTATTGGCTGGGCCCGAAAAGACAGTGTGCTGTTCAGTTTTTCGTGTAGGGAGGCATGGCGTACTCGTGGGGTTCAACTGCGGAGGAGATGGAGCAGGAGCTGGCAGAACTTAGGGAATTTGATAGACTGGTGCTGGAAGGGAAAAACCAGTTGAATACCGTGTTGGTGGCGGGTCGCGACGGCTCTGCAGGGGGAGAGGTCGGCATGGATGGGAGTTCGGATAGTAGTGTGGGTGTAGCTGGAGGGGCGGTAGGGTGTGAGGAAGCACGGTATGTTAAGAGGAAAAAGAAGCAGGCACGGAAGAAAGAGGGTGGTGAGTGTAGTTCGGGAGAGGGTGAAGGGCCGGCATGTGGTGGTGGGGAGCAGGGGTATAAGGTTATTGTGGAGTTTTCGGCCCCGACAGGTAAGCTGTTAGACCCGGTGTCACTCACGGCGGCAATTAGGGAACAGGTGGGGAGGGTGGTTGATGCTAGGTGTTTGAGTGGGAGGAGGGTTCTAATTGTGGTGGGTCGTGTGGCTCTTAGGGATAAGTTGCTGAAGTTGGAGGTGTTGAATGGGGGTAAGGTGAAGTGTATGGTGCCTGGGAGTGCGGTGAAGGTGAGAGGGGTGATCACGGGTGTGCCAGAGGATCTGTCAATGGAGGAGCTTAAGGAGATTGTGTCGGGTGTGGTGGTGTTGGAGGCGAGACGGTTGGGCAGTAGGGCGTTGGGGTTAGATAGGGTGAGTCCCACGGTGTTGTTGGAGTTTGGGGGGCCTTTGCCGAGTAGGGTGCACTTAGGGTATCTTAGTTTTTATGTAAGGGAATATGTGCCACCGCCACTGAGGTGTTTTAATTGTCAGCGGATGGGGCATGTGGCTGCTGTGTGCAGAGGGCAGGGTAGGTGTGGTAGGTGTGGGGGTGCCCATGAGTATGGCAGGTGTGGGGTAGGGGACGTGGTGAGGTGTTGTAATTGTGGTGGGGAGCACAGTGCTGCGTTTGGGGGGTGTGTGGTTCAGAAGAAGGCGGCGGAGGCACAGCGGGTTAAGATGGTAGATGGGGTCACGTATGCGGAAGCGGTGCGGAGAGTGGGGGGACTTGGGGTTGGTGTGCAGGTGGAGAAGGAGAGGGTTGTAGGCCCGGTGTCGGAGGACGGTGTAGGTGTTTGCAGTGTGTTGTTGTCAGAGAAGTGTAAGCATGAGTGTGTGGTTGGTAAGGATTCACTGGTGGTGGGCAGGGTTGAGTTTTTGGCGTTTCTGTGTAGTGTGGTGAATGTGTGTAGTCAGGTTAAGGGAAGGAATGCTAGGATAGATGTGGTGGGTGCTGCTAGGGAGTTTATGGGTATTACTGATGTGACGGGGGAGATGGTTCACGAGCTGATGAAAGGGAAGGGAAAGGGGGAGGGTAGGTAGTGGGGCGGGGGGTAGTGGGCTGTATTTTAATCTCTAGGGTGGTGGGGTGTGGTGGGTGGTGTTGAATTGAGTGGGCCGTGACCGGCCTCACACTCCGGTACAGTTGGTGGCGGTAGATGCACCTTAACTTGGTTGCGATCCGCCAATAACCCAAAGAAGAAGCAGTTTGTCTCTCACTTTGGTTTGGCAAGCAGATGCACTATTGGTTTGTCCTATGGTCTGTGTTAGTAGTGTTTTTGTAGTGAGAGCTTTGTTTGATAGGCCTATTTAGTGTGCTAGTGGTGTTTTGGTGTGTATACTTCATTTGTTAATTAAGAACTGTATATTTGTGTTAACCATTTGTTTCTCTTTGTGTTCCCAGAGGGGGAGAGGAGGCACTTGGGGGGAGTGTCAGGCCAGACGCCCTTGGGCTTACACCACCCGTATGGATACTCCCTTGTATATATACACTAGGTTTAGATCTGAGCGCCCACCCACTGTACTTTGGTTAGGGCACTTTGATCGAGTGCCAGTTAGGTTAGTTTCTGTGTGTTAGTTTAGTGCAGGTTAGTGGTGGGCCTTTGCTTATTGTTTCTTTGCTTTGGGTTAGCTCAGCCTCTCCTCCCAAAATATTATTTACATTTAACATATTTTACCTTGGCAATAAAAAGCCCATTGTGAGAAGGTACTCTGGTACGATTAATTGCACAATAAATACAGTAAATAAATAAATGTAGATAGTAATTAAATTATACAATGACACATTAATGTATATATCTCTTTTAATTTCTTCTTTATTTATTCACCTTTGTAAAAATTACCTTATTTATTTATTGTCCGTTATAATCTTCAACTTTATTTATTAATGACTTAGTTTTTTAAATGTATGTATTTATGTGTATATTATAATATTTTTGTCTGTTTTATTCTTCCTTTGTATTTTTTTACCCTATTTATTTCTTCAACGCTATTTATTTCTCCCTGTCCTTTTTACATTTCTGTATGCATCTCTGCCTCATTATGCAAATGAGAAGGGGCTGTGTCTTAAGGTGTCAACTTCTGCCCATTGGTTGGTTAGCATTATACTGCATCGGTTGAATCTACATGCTACCGGCCAGCTGGCCACAGTCACAACATAGATGGCTATTTACGATGATGTTATCAGTATTGATGGCAGTCTGACACTGAAGTTTCAAAACATGCTTCAAACCATTAACTATAATTCCATTCGAACCACAGCTCCGAAATTTGCTTTGGTACCATAGATTGTATAATTGTTACCACCCACTGTAGTTTCAGTCACTCGGTAGTGATGTCACTTTTTCATCAGTCTGCATCCTTGCAAAGACACCTTTATTTCTACCTTAAGTTATCTCATACAATCACCATGACTGTTCGAATTGAATAATGCCTTGATCTGCTTTATATGATAAACAGAAAATGCTGCATCCTGTTTCCACTGATCATCCTTGAAATGTTTTCACAACCTGATCAGAATTCAGTTGATTGGACATGATTTGGAAAAGCACACACCTGTCTATATAAGGTCCCACAGTTAACAGTGCATGTCAGAACAAGAAGTCCATGGAATTGTCTGTAGACCTCCGAGACAGGATTGTATCGAGGCACAGATCTGGGGAAGGGTACAGAAAAAATATCTCCAGCATTGTAGGTCTCAATGAGCACAGTGGCCTCCACCATCCATAAATAAATGAAGTTTGGAAGCACCAGGACTCTTCCTAGAGTGAGAACTGAGCGATAGGTAGAGAAGGGCCTTAGTCAGGGAGGTGACCACGAACCTGATAACTCTGACAGAGCTTCAGTGTTTCTCTGTGGAGAGAAGAGAACGTTCCAGAAGAACAACCATCTCTGCAGCACTTCACCAATCAGGCATGTGTGGTAGAGTGGCCAGACTGAAGCCACTCCTCAGAAAAAGGCACATGAGAGCCTGCCTTGAGTTTGCCAAAAGGCACTTGAAGGACTCCCAGACCATGAGAAACAAAATTCTCTGGTCTAATGAAACAAAGATTGCACTCAATGTTCTGAATGGCAAGCATCATGTCTGGAGGAAACCAGGCACTGCTCATTACCTGGCCAAAACTATCCCTACAGTGAAGCATGGTGGTGGCAGCATCATGCTGTGGGCATGTTTTTCAGCAGCAGGAACTGGGAGAATAGTCAGGATCAAGGGAAAGAGGAATGCAGCAATGTACAGAGACATTCTTGCTAAAACCCTGCTCCAGAGCGGGCTGGACCTCAGAGTGAGGCAAAGGTGCATCTTCCAACAGGACAACAACCTTAAGCAGAAAGCCAAGATAACAAAGAAGTTGCTACAGGACATCTCTATGAATATCCTTGAGTGGCCCAGCCATAGCCCAGACTTGAAGCCAATTGAACATCTCTGGAGAAATCTGAAAATGGCTGTGCACTGATGCTCCCCATACAAGCTGATGGAGCTTGAGAGGTCCTGCAAAGATGAATGGGAGAAACCGCCCAAAATAAGTGTGCCAAGCTTGTAGCATCATACTCAAAAAGACTTGAGGCTGTAATTGCTGCCAAAGGTGCTTCAACAAAGTATCGAGCAGAGACTGTGAATACTTATGTATGTGTGCTTTTTTCATTTTTTATTTATTATTTATTATTATTTTATTTATTAAGATTTCAAACACACTTCTATCACATTGTCATTATGGGGAATTGTTTGTAAAACTTGGAGGGAAATAATGAATATCATCCATTTCAGAAAAAGGATGTAACATAACAAAATGTGGAAAAAGTGAAGTGCTGTGAATACTTTCCAGATGCTTTGTAGGTCTGGGATTTACAAAATTACACAGTTGTCCAGAAGGGGGCGCCATAGATATTAACAAATGTAATAGTCACATCTCAATTGACGCACATGGGACTCTGCAACATTTGAGACATGTTTATAGCTGCCTTGCTTTAAAATTTCTTTAGCTATTTAGAGCTCCGACATCAGAACTGAATCACTGATTGGTGTCCTTGTCTGGAAGCCTTATCTTGTTTTTAAAGTTCTCCATTTGATCCAGGTGTAAACTCCAGGTGACCTGCTTGCTGTTTTATTGCCCCTAAGCAGGACAAATGTTGGACTCACATTTCCTTTCTCACATGGTCTGGCCATTGGCCTGCAGTCAGAGATAGAAGCTAGAGGATGAGGAGTCACAACCATGCAACCAGTCATCAAGTTTATCTGTTATGTCAATAAATTATACTGCCATATTATAGCTATTTTAGGCTGCTGGGAAAATTCACCAGTGGCTCCAGTAACCTCAGTTAAATTTAAACAATATCAGTTCCATTCCAGAGCAATACATAGACTGAAATACATAGATCTGTTAAATAAAGTAACAAGAAACAAATACAATTTTGCCCAAGATTTTCCTTGTGGTTCACACTTCATTGAGAATCAGTATGAAGTACAATAGTGATGGACGACTGACTGGTCATCACAAACTAAACTCTTAAACCACTCTGCATTATTGAAGAAGTTCAACATGTCAGGTGCATTATTTAGGAGCTAGAAGTAACAATGTCTGGCGGTGATGTCTACTGCAGGTCAGGAAAGGACTGGAGGAGTTCCCCATGACATCACAGATGAAGGTAATGTAAACCTTTGAACCTGTCATATCTTACACTGAGGACTATAAAATAGTGTAACATTTTTAACAGTTTATTTGCAAAGCAATATTCTTACCAAATGTTACTTTTTGTGTGTAAAAAATGTGACTGTGTTCAACTTTATAAAAAACCTATTTATACATGTATGGAAAACATATCACAGCTGGAATACAACTTTATTTTTAGTCAACTATTAACAAATTATCAACAATATGTCTGTTGATAAGCAACTGTAGTTTAGTTTCAGGATATAGGTTAGGGGGAAGGGGTATTCAGGCAAATATATACAGTATATACAGTATCACTTTTGATTTAATCTGTCCTATGTATTACAGAGCTTGGTTTCCATAAAGATCCATTTAAAGGACTTTAGCATTTAATGTAAATCAGATAAATAGTAAGGGAGATGTATGACAGGGATGACAGGATACAACTTCATTCTCCATAAAACTACAAGTAGAAGGAATGCATACATGTTTATCCACCCAACACACAACCCAATGGTTTTCTTTTTGTTGATGGTTTTGGGGCATTCTACAGTAAATTGATGCCTAACCTTATCCCAAATATTTTAAATATAATTTTTAACAATATTATTTTAATAGTCACGATAGAATTGCAATGGAATGGCCTGATCAGGCCTTAATAACGTTTATGACCAACATAATAGCAAAAGGTTAAGGGCTATTATTATACTAAATGTGAATCTGCAATGTGAAAGACTGATTATCTTAAAGGGGAACAATGATGAAATTCTATAATTTGACCATGTACCTAAATCGCTTGTGTAGATGTATTTTCTTTGTCATAGTAATTAACGGAGTCAAAAATGTGTAGAAAAGGTATATACCTTGTGTAGAAGTAGCTTTGAAGAAATATCCAATAAAACAATGTAGCAATGTTATGAGAAAAAAGAATCCCACACATTGAATTGAGGTTACTGTATAATTATTACAGAATCTCTGTTCAATGATCAACATTAGTCAGGATCATCATTTACTTAATACTTTAAATTGTCTAGAAGTGTTATTATGGTTCTATAAATGTTATTTTATATTATTTGGTATTCCCTAAGAGCTATGGACCATGTGAGATTTATGCCACAGAGACCAAGTTCTTCTGGATTTGTGACAATGACTTGTACAATATGAAGAATTGTTTCACTGAAAGTGTAGATTTGCTCCATTGAAGGAATGCGGCCGACAGTGCTAATTAACTCAGCATACAGGATGTCTCTGGAATGCAATGTATGTAAATCTAAATGCCAGTGTAGCCAAATTGTGACAATGGCTAGATATTTACCATAGCCTGTGATGCCAACAGGAAAGTGTGAATGAAACATTTGGCCCAAGGGAATGGGAGGGAAACCTGTAGGATATCACAGACTTGCTTGGCGCCTGGTTAAGGCTGGTTAAAAAATTGGCGGGAATTTAACCCTTTAATGTCCTTGCTGCAAAACAAACCATTGTGTGCTCTACCAAACGGTTGAGTCGAACATTAAAGGATTAAACTAATGCTATCTATTCGGACCAATGGGAAATCAGTATTAAGTTTTCTGTTGTGAAATAATTATCTGTATAAAATGAATGTTATCTTATTATGCTTAGCTTTCTCTGCAGAGACAACCCTGCTGTAAACATTAGGTCTATGCTCCATTTCTACACATCCTCCGGACTCTGAGTAAATGAATATGATGAGTACACTTGTAGTGTAATTATTTGAATGTGTTCCTAATCAGTCAACTCTCTCACTCAGGGAGAACAGGGATGGGCTATTGCATGTTGTGCAACAAGTTGTGCATTCACAAAACTGAAAGTGCTTATTGTAATGAGAAGCAATTGGATTCAACTACCGTATAATCTAAAATACTTGTGGGTGCAAAGAATTAGCATTCAAATACATTTTTGTAGGTATTTTGTAGCATGAACGTTTTGTGGTTAAGTTAAATTGATAAAAAACATTGTTTCCTGAGTAATATAGATCATGTAGGACGTCAAAGCAAGAGGTGACAGCGTTTCTCAGAAGTACCAGTTTCAGGGGATTTTTCTTAGTCATAGGAAGGTATTTCTGAATGTATTACTCCAGCAAAATTTGTTTTAAAGTTTTAAATGCTGAAATCCAAACTGAAACATACTTTACTGCAGTGGGTTCACTACATTTTGTAAACACAGATGATTCATCTTTTTTTATAATTTAAATGCACTGCTCCAGTACCATGAATTCTTTGTAGTGTGTGTGCACCACACTGAAACATCTAAGCTATTGCTTTTTGGGAATGGCTGTTGTATACTACTTTGGTCCATAAATTTATTCCGAGGGTTCTCTTTGAAATACAAGTATATCAAAGACCACAAGTTGTGTTGAAGACATTTGAAAGCAGACTGGCATGTGTTTGAGTATTCACAACAGATGTTTACAAAATTACATAAACAGGAACACATTTGTAGAAACAACATTTGAAATCCTTCTTGTATTTCTGTCTAATGAAATTGCATCAATTACGTCAGAATTGATTTTACACAACAAAAAAAGAATTTAAAGGTGGTTAAGGCATGGGTCTTGTTAAAACATTAGAATTGTTACTAATATGAGGGAGAACATGGCTTTACAATTGTGATTTAAAGCGAGAACAATCTTTATGGATTAGTTTAATTAAATTTCCATCACTATGCTCAACTGTTAGTCGGGCGTTGATTTGGTGTCCCTGACTTTGCTGACCAAGAGCTTTCTGACAAGGGTTTTGCATTAGCTTTATGGTGCTTTGTTTGACTGCCAGTTTATTATGATGAAATCACTGACCTTGCATAAAACACCCCTTAAAATGGCACCATATTACAGCAATAGTATTTCTTGTGTTAGCACTACATTATAAAGACCAATATACAAGGTTTAAGCAATAAACACAGAAATGTGTGCATATTTTGATGGACTACAAGGCTAAGATCTTAGGCAGAAAACCATGTTGTATTAGCCATATACTTTGCCACAAAACCCTGCTTTTAAAAAACAGATACAACAAAATTAGGACAGTAATCTATAACTAACAATTTAGTAACTATTTATTTAAATTCTACTGCTAATTGGTGTAGCAATAAAATGCTAATAAATAGTAATATGTAAACAGAATAAACAATGTTGTTTAACTTTCACAGAAAAATTAATTGTAGGTTCATAATTTTTGCAAGTGGTGCACTAACATTTGCACATAACTGTATCTCTGTTTTCAATGGAATGTAGATGCCAACGTAACTTGTCTCTTTTTTTCTTCAGAGGAGAAAGCAAGGTAGTTGTGAGAAAGGAGACTGGGTGTTTAGAAAGCAGCCAGCCTGTGCCCTTGTTTGTCTTTCAACGCCAGGGACTCTGTCTCCCAGAGGACACTTGGGTACACAAGTTGCTAGCTGAGCAGCTCTAAAATTGGCTTATTGCATGTCTGCTGACAAAACAGTAACCTGAGCCACACCAATATAAGATTCACTGCCTGAGCTTTGGCACCATCCACCATATTATTAAAGCATAGCACCAGTACTGTATGTCTCAAAATATCTGAGAGGAAGGACAGAATTGAGTAAAAACTGTGATAATTATAGACCCATTAGTGGTTTCGAACAGTCTGCTGTGTCATAGCGCTGGCCAGTCACTGGATGTTTGAATAGATTTTTTTGTGGTGAGCAGTATCAAACCAGGTTGGATTTGATCTCTTCCTGGACTACATGATGAATAATAAATGCTGCTTCACTTTGTTTGACCTTGCGTCTGCCACCTGTAGGCTTAATGGCACCATGCTCTCAGACTGGTCAGGGAGATGAAGATATCACTATCTACCATCAGTGATCAGCGAGGTGCAGGGACATGCATTTTGGCTTGACACTAACTACCCATATGGGTAACAGGCCAGATCTCAACAGACACCATAAAGGCCTCATTGACACCAATTACCAATGAACGAAATCAAGCTCCAAGCCAGATAAGTTGCGTTTGCGATGGTGAAAGTGTCACCTAAATGTGATCACCACAGGAACAATTTGTTTACAATAACCCATTTTTTATATTCTATTGGCCAAGTCTGTTACTGAAACGCCCTGCTCTTATCCCAGGAGAAAAACATAGATAGTCTTATAAAAGATTCATTTGTTTTGAATATTTAATTAGGTGCTTTTGCTCATGAAGCTATCTCTGTCTTAGGCATTGTGAAACACATAACCCAATATCTAGGATGTTGAAATATGCTAAAAGGAGGATTACCATTGATTTGCTACTCAGTTTGTAGTCAAGCAAGTGATCTCTCCATTTCACATCTCTGGAGTATTTCACACTTAAAATCCTGTAGCAGCCGGAGGGGATCCTAAAAATAGCCTGTCTTTTCAAAACGCATCGTTGTACTTTCCCATTCATTGATAAGGTCCTTCATAGTATACCCAACCTCTAGCTTAAAACAAAGCACATCATACTCCTTTGATTTGATATACAGTGTTGAGGAGACCGATCATTTGGTATCTGAACCCTCTGCCAAGTAAAGATAATTCAGAGACCATGGGTTAGATTGTGAGAGAAATGCCATCATTGCACAGACACGTCAGTGCTGGAAAGAAAAAGCATTCATTCAAGTGTTAATGACAACAATGTTAACACCAACTTGATCTTTTACGTCTGCTGGTCTGTCCAGATATAAGCTTACAACCTCACCAATGCATAACACATATTGGATGGCCAAGATATTCTGTGTATTCTGTGTATTTGCATTAGCTCGGCACATTTTTTTAAGTAGCAGTAAATTGAATGTAAACTGGTTATGTATGCCTTTGATGTCTCTGTGAATGGCAAAAAATTCAAATGGATCACACAATGCATTGGTAAGTAGAGTATGTTTTTAATTAAAGGCACTCATAATAGTACAAATAAAACACATAATTAAATATACTTTATATTGGATACTGTTAATACAGTCTTTATATGCTTTCGTAAAGTGCTTAATAAACTTTGACCAAAATCATTTCATAAAACTTAATTCCATTTGGTTTCAGGATTGCTGTACTGCTGTTTTAATTATTAAATATATATTTTTATATTATATTTATATATATAAAAGAGTATAAGTATAAGTACACCCCTCACATATTTGTAAATATTTGATTATACCTTTTCATGCAACAACACTGAAGAAATGACACTTTGCAACTATGTAAAGTAGTGAGTGTGCAGGTTGTATAACAGTGTCAGTTTGCTGTCCCCTCAAAATAACTCAACACACTACCATTAAGGTCTAAACAGCTGGCAACAAAAGTGAGAACACCCCTTTGTGAAAATGTCAAAATTGGGCCCAAACTGTCAATATTTTGTGTGGCCAGCTGGCCATCATTATTTTCCAGCACTGCCTTAACCCACTTGGGCATGGAGTTCACCAGAGCTTAACAGGTTGCCACTGGAGTCCTCTTTCACTCCTCCATGACAACATCACAGAGCTGGTGGATGTTAGAGACCATGTGCTCCTCCACCTTCCATTGAAGGATGACCCACAGATGCTCAATAGGGTTTAGGTCCAGACCCAAGCTTGGCCAGTCCATTACTTTTAACCTCAGCTTCTTTAGCAAGGCAGTGGTCATCTTGGAGTTGTGTTTGTGGTCGTTATCATGTTGGAATACTGCCCTGTGGCCCAGTCTCCGAAGGGAGTGGATCATGCTCTGCTTCAGTATGTCACGGTACATGTTGATATTCACAGTTCCCTCTATGAACTGTAGCCCCCAGTGCCTGCAGCACTCATGCAGGCCCATACCATGACACTCCCACCACCATGCTTGCCTGTAGGCAAGACACACTTGTTTTTGTACTCCTCACCTGGTTGCCGCCACACACGGTTGATACCATCTGAACCAAATAAGTTTATCTTGGTCTCATCAGACCACAGGACATAGTTCCAGTAATCCATGTCCTTAGTCAGCTTATCTTCAGCAAATTGTTGGTGGGCCTTCTTGTGCATCATCTTTAGAAGAGGCTTCCTTCTGAGATGACAGCAATGCAGACCAATTTGATGCAGTATGCAGCATATGGTCTGAGCACTGACAGGCTGACCCCCCACTCCTTCTACCTCTGCAGCAATGCTGGAAGCGCTCACACGTCTATATCCCAAAGACAACCTCTGGATATGACGCTGAGCATGTGCACTCAACTTTTCTGGTTGACCATGGTGAGGCCTGTTCTGAGTGGAACCTGTCCTGTTAAACAGCTGTATGATCTTGGCCACCATGCTGCAGCTCAGTTTCAGGGTCTTGGCAATATTATAGCCCAGACCATCTTTTCTTCAGATTCTCAGCGAGTTCTTTGTCATGAGGTGCCATGTTGAACTTCCAATGGCCAGTATGAGGAAGTGTGAGACCGATAACACCAAATTTAACACAGCTGCACCCCATTCACATGTAACACTAATGAGTTGGATGACACTGCGGTACACTCACTAGTTTACATTAAAGCAAAGTGTAATTTCTTCAGTATTGTCATGAAAAATGTGAGGGGTGTACTCACTTTTGTGAGATACCATATATGTGTGTGTTTTTTTTCTTGTCTCTATCCAGCAATGCATTGTTTTTGCAAATATATAAACGTATGTTCATTATGAACAGATATGTACTATGGTCCGGCCGGGACACCATACTGGAATTGTACTGATCTTACTAAAAACTGTTATGTGCACTGCTGGATCAAGTGACTCAATATATCCAACACAATATCTGCCTGATTATTGTTCATGTAAACATTATTTAAATTAGATTGTTAAGTTTAGTATGCAAATGATCTGGTACCACACTACTTTTAAAGTATAAATACATTAAAGAATACAAATAAAACACAGTTTCTTAATGTCAAAATCGAATTCAGTTATTCTATATAATACATTGTGGTAAAGAATTAGATAAACTAGAATATAAATAGAAAAAGAAAAGCCACTAGCAGCACTTCTAGTCATTGATACATGATACCAGCTCAAATGTTTGAAAAACACAGGCACTTGTAAAGCAGAATAGGTAAAACAACCCACGCATTGGGGTCAATTGGAGAAGGGGGAAAATTATCCTTGGTTAATAAAATAACGTAATATCTACGGTAATAAGCTAGTAGCAAAAACCATACTTCATACAACCAGTTTTAATTTTCCGCAAAAAACACCTATATTGAACAGGGTACAGGATTTGATGGCCTGCACACTAGAAAATAGTGTGACATATATGTTACACCTCCTTATGTTTTTCTGTGCATGAACTAGGTGTGAGTCTTCTGCCTTCTGTCAATGAACATCTTCTTAACTCCCACTATATTTCCCTTTGGCAATAAAAGATCTTAGAATGCAAGCGCTGTTAATTGTTGTGCATAAAAGTAAAAGGGTGTGATTATTTTCCTGAAATACATATACTTTACATATAAAGATGAGGATGTATAATGTTTGACTATTTACACTTTTTGATGTCAATGCATGCCAGGTTTAGTTTCTGCAATATTATGAGTCATTCCACTTAACTTGGGCAGAGTTGACTTTTTCAAGCATTCAATATTTACATAATAAGCAATGTAACCTGACAAAATAAGTAGCATTTAAATATAACACCTTGTAAAAGGCATAATAGTGTGTTACTATAGTTAATTGATCTTATTATAATTAAGCTAGTTATTCACAAAATGTATTTTGGATGTTAAAAAAACTCATTAAAAAACTCATATCCCACATACTTGTAACCTAATTATGGTTATGGACACATCCCTAGCAAACATTTTAATATACTTAAATGTCTCTTAATTAAAAAAAATGTCAGATATTATTAGAATATTACGTAAAAAACCTACAGTTGTAATCAAACTTACTCAACCTTCATTGCAAATCAGGTGTATTGTCAAAATGTACAGACATTCAGCTGTTTGCAGTGAAGAAATCAAACAAAAGCAATTGTAATAGCTCAACACAACGAATGCTTTAAGTGGTTTTCCCAAATTCAACTGCAAAGTTTCAATTGCTTTTGTTTGATTTGTTCATTGCAAAGAGCTGACAGTCTGTACATTTGACAATATACTGGATTTGCAATGGGGGATGAATAATTTAACCAATTGAATCCTAAAATGCTTGACATATTATCGTACATCCATATATCATTTATCAAATACTTTGGGGTGGATAACTTTCACCTTGGTCTAATAGGTTCTGAGTTATTAGATTAGTTATTAGTTGTCACTTAAGCCTAATAACTTCAGAGATTAAGTCTGAAACTTAACTACTATGCCACTGTTGGCTTCCTGCAGCATCCTGAGAATTTAATAGTAAAGATAGATTAGTGGCATATTTGAATATGACTGAGTGATGAATAAACTGGTGGAGTTTCTTTAACCTGGTTGGTGTTGCTTAAACATCAGCCTCTGAAGCAGCAGGACCTCCCAGACATATTTCAGGGCATTTTCGTCTTTCCCTGCCTATTTCTCACAATAGAATGCACACCTAAAATTGGTAAATCAATAAAGTATACTATCTGAGGGTCAGTCAATACATTTTATTCCACGTGGGACCTGATAGCATGATGTTACAGTTGACCAGGCAAAAAAAATGATGATTACATTGTTTATATGGAGCTATGATTAATACATTATGGACAAGGTAATTAATAAAAGAAAAGTTGTTT
>JACXGM010007426.1:19858-30849 GCA_016801145.1 Umbra pygmaea
ATATATATATATATATATATATATATATATATATATATATATATATATATATATATTCAAATGTCATATTTTGAAACTTTGTATATATGAATTGCTCTTTGACACATTCACATGCAGATCAGCCAGGCTGAACTAAGGTGGCATTTACAAACCGATAGCTTTTCGAATCCGCTCAAGCCAAGACAAAATCATTTCCATACTATTTGTACTTACACTGTCATCTCTCCAGACAGCAATCGCGTGTTTTTGGATGTGTCATTCGAGACATTTGAGGTAGGTGCCTGAGCACTTTGCTCAGAAACCAGCTCAGCCTATTGACTTACAGCAGAGGTTGCGTTAAATTTCAGAAGTCTGTGTCCGAAAACGCATTTTAAAGATTTTAAATTTGCGTTCTATCTTAATAAATGAACGTTTGTGTAGGCCTACTCGCTGCTGTAGAATGTAGGAAATATGTATTTTAGAATGCTATAAAAAGTTGTATTTGTAAATGATTGTTCTCGATAAATGGTGTAGATAAAAAATAAGCGTTAGAATAAAATGATTCGATTTGTCATTATTCTGTCATTATTAATTGAGTATTACTAATTAGGCTATATTTTTCTTCTAATTTCTTCATACTTTCATCAATAATTTGTCAGTTTTATCATAGTAAATAATAATCGAACTGGGGATTGAAAACTGCGTTTTTAAATGCCTGTGTTACTTGTAATGCCTCATTCTGTGCATTATTGAACCAACAATCACTTGCATTTGTTTATAGTTTATGCTGTCTGCTCAAAGGACAGATTCACAACTTATTTTTATAAATCTATAACTATCTATAATATATTATACTATCTATAAATTTATCTATAATATTAACCGACAATATTGAGTTATGCATTACAGTTGAATACTTTAGTTCTCTTGTCCAACCCTCTCTGGGACAAAAAAAGTTGCTTTTTTAAGATCTAGCCCACATCATTTGGGCAAATATTATTAACTCCTACATTTTTTATGTATTCTTCTAATAAATCTTCCAGTAGGAAAACGTAGGATTAGTAATAAAAAAGGCAGATTTACACTTCTGCATCGAGGTTACGGCATTGTCATATGTTGTAGCCTACGCCATCATGAGCATTTATACTTTGTCGGTGTCTGCGTTGCACTGCAATGCAATGCAATCAAGTCGACTAATCACAGATCTTGTGGCTGCGTCGCGGTGACTCATAGTTACATTTTTGTAGAGGTGCGTGTCAACAAGTTGAATAAGGCTAATTTATACTTCTGCATCAATGTTACACTGTAAAAGACTGATTTATACTTTGGCGTCGAGGTTACGGCGTACCTTACGCCGTAGCTGACATGCACCTCTGCAAAAATGTAACTACACGGCAACGTAGATGCAAGATCTGTGATTAGTCGGCTTGATGGCATTGCATTGCAGCGCAACTCAGACACCGATGCAAAAGTATAAATGCTCATGACGATTTAAGCTACGGCGTATGCCTACTGCGTAGGTCACGCAGTAACCTCGATGCAGAAGTATAAATCGGCCTTTTACAGTGTAACATTGCAGACATATAAGTATAAATTGGCCTTATTCAACTCGTAACTACACAGACGGATCTTAAACAGATTCAACAACGTACCGTAGAATTAAAATCATAGCGGAAAGCGATCAACCCAAGTGTGTCTGTATTTACAAACAAATTAGCCAATGATCATTCAGTATTCCCCGCTGATAGACATGGGAATGACAAGTTTCAGTAACTTTCTCCGCTACACAATCAACAAACACTGCGCAGAAATGAAATGAAGAGGGGAGAGCATGTTTGATTTGCAGGGTCAGACTTTTCAGTTGACTCTGAACAATAGAAGTTAGAATTGGCAAAATTAAATTGAATCTCATGGCCAATACACTTGCATTTTCAGAACGTAAGACAATTATTTTCCTGCGTATTCATTTATTTTTCTGCATTAAAAATGCAGCATCCTGCGTTAACGCAACCTCTGCTTATAGTGAAGAATTTCTCCTGGGCTGTTCGCAAAGCCCCAGGTGGGATCTTTTGAATTCTTATTGTGTGCTACCTCTGAAGGTCGCATGGAATTCGAGAGAGACCCACAAGTTTACACACTACAATTGTGTCTCATCCTGAGCTTTGCCCAAGCGGATTCGTAAATGTTGCTGGAATCTATCGTAGTGTAAACAACCTCTAATGTTATCTTCTTATTTTTTATATTGTGAAAGAGATTTACAGTATCTTATGTTAAATGTATAAATGCTGCAATCAACAGCATTTTAAATCAGAGGTAAGTTTTATCAGTGCGTTTCAGACTTTGTGTTGGATTTCTTAGTTTGTCATGCTCATGGTTATATTTACTTGAATTATACATTTTATAATTCAGTAAGTTAAAAGCTGTCTATGAGTGTTTTATATATACTTAGTCCAGGGTTGGGGAGTAATCACATTACACAAAAATTGAAACTGTAATCAGTTACGTTACTGACAAAAAATTATAATCAGATAACAGATACTTGGATTGCTTTTAGATACTTTTACATTTGGAAGTAGTCGATTGCCATTTGAAAAATGAATCAATAATGTAAGGCATTCTGTATAACACCTTCAGATATAATAAGTAGGCCTAACTGTAAATTGTGTTAAGTTATATCTCTGTCATCTAATCACCATAAGTGAACTTCATAATTGGTTAATAGACATTTTTATGCCCACTATATATTTTTTTCTTTTGATACACTATCACTTGCCATCAGTCTACCTTTAATGCCCTTATTGACATACATTTGTGTGACCTATCTTTTTATTTCTGAGTACTAATGTTTGTCCTATTGCAAACATTTTTGGGGGGCCAATACATTTTTTTATTTTTATTTAGTCTTCCCAGTTTACATAAACAAACTTCCTGCTATGCCATTCAATTGGTTATAAACTAGCTTTTTAAAGTAACTGTTTTGGGGTATACCAAAAGTTACGTTACTGATCACAATTGTGGATTGGTAACTAGTAACTACAACAGATTACATTTAAAAAGTAACCTACCCAACCCTGACTTAGTCTGTCCACTAGATATTCATATGAAGAAATATAAACATTACATGCCGTTCTTGTCATTCTGTAAGCTACCGTTTATTTTGCTCATATTCAGTGAGGGTGTGCTCCCATACTCATACTTGCTCACATCTATCAATTTTTGAGCAGTGTCAGCCGCATCATCAATCACCTGTTTCTCTGCTTGCTCTGTCTCTCGATGGTAAAAATAATTAAAGTTGGAGACGATAACAGGGACAGGCAGAGCAATGGTCAAAACGCCAGCGATGGCGCAGAGAGTCCCCACCATTTTACCTCCCAAAGTAATTGGACACATGTCCCCGTATCCCACAGTGGTCATTGTCACCACAGCCCACCAGAACCCATCGGGAATACTGACGAACTGTGTGTGTGGTTCATCTACCTCAGCAAAGTAGATGGCACTGGAGAAAAGTATGACTCCGATGAAGAGGAAGAAGATGAGCAGACCGAGCTCCCTCATGCTGGCTTTCAGGGTCTGGCCCAGGATCTGAAGCCCCTTGGAGTGTCGAGACAGCTTGAAGATTCGGAACACTCGCACTAGACGGATGATTCGTAAGATGGCCAGTGACATGTTCTGGCCAGAGTTGATGTCTTCATCCGGGGTTGTCCACACCTCTGTTATCATGGTTACAAAATACGGGATTATCGAGACAATGTCAATGGTGTTCATTATGTTGTGGAAGAATTCACTTTTGCTGGGGCAGACTATGAAGCGTACACCAATTTCAAAGCAGAACCAAATTATGCAGATTGTTTCCACTATGAAAAAAGGATCAGTGAAATATGCAAACAGGTCTTTTTGGACTGAAGCAGGGCCTTCCTGTGTTCCATTGACCCCCAGGGTAAAGGTGGTGATATAGTCAACGTCATCTCGGAACTCTGGCAGAGTCTCTAGGCAGAATATGAAGATGGAGATGACAATGACAAACACAGATACCAAGGCCACTGACCTTGCGGCGCTGGAGCTTTCTGGATACTCAAACAGGAGCCAAAACTGCTTATGGATTTCGTTGGTGGGCAACAGTGGCTCTGGCTCTGTGATGAAGCCCTCAATTTCACGGAACTGTTCCATTGCATCTCTTCCTAGCTCATAAAAAACAATTTCCTTTGCAAAGATTTCTAATGGGACATTGGCAGGTCTTCGAACTTTCCCCCCGGACTGATAGAAATACAAGATTCCATCAAAGCTAGGACGATTTCGGTCGAAAAAGTACTCATTTTTCATCGGGTCAAAGTAGTCCATCCTTTTTGCAGGGTCACCAAGCAGTGTGTCTGGAAACTGCGACAAGGTTTTGAGTTGTGTCTCGAACAACATGCCTGATATATTGATGACTATTTTCTGATCTCCGTCTTCAATTCTCAGCTTCTCACCAAAAAGGCCTTCTTCGTTGTCACAGCAGTCTTGAACCAGCTTACTGAAGACACTATCAGTCGGTGAGCTATCACTGTTCATCAGGAGTTTGAAGTTGGAAAGCAGACTGTTGCAGCTGGATTTTCCCTTAGCACTCTGTGTGGGTACCGTGGAGGTAGACGCCCCTTCAGCCCTGGTCTGATGCACATGAGGCTGCGATGTACCTGGCGATACCACGCGATTGGTGACACGGTTCTGATCAGGCACAGCCTCTGATGTGGGTGAAGTGGGGTACCCCGAGTCACTGATGTCAACCATGTTTATGCCGATATCATCCATATTCTCAAAGTTAACCAGGGGCACCTCCATTGCCGTCCCTTTCCCAGGGCCCTCCTCCCGTTCTTCAGCCTTGCTCCGTGAGAAGGGTCCAGGGCAATATCACAACCTGTTGGAAGGTACCTGCCACAGTCACCTTACTCTTAGAAATCATTCAGACAGATGTATCCAACAGGGTGTTCTGACTGGGAAGGCATATCCTTGTAATCTGAATGAAAAAAGAAACAAAAATACTGTTAGTCTTGTTCTTTTACTCAGCAACAGTCAACAAGCCATCTTTCCTCACCCTTCTTTTGTACAATTATACTATTGTGTACTTCAATGATAAATTACTTAGAACTTTAGAAAATATGTATCTTAACGATGATAGTTGTGCCTGAATGTGCAATTTGCAATGTTTACTTGGCTTAGAGTATTGTTTTTTATTAATTAAACACTGTCGCAAAAAGTTACTTGTGACCCAGTGTTTCTCTTAAGTGGATGTTTATCTTTCCACTTATCTGATTTAGACAGGTAATTGTATCCTGACAAATGCTTTTAAACTGTCACCATATTCTGCATTTGACACCCAGGGCTATGCAAACTCAGAGAAAAACTCCCGTCTCACTGACAGATAACAGTGCACATTCTGGCAGCAGGTTACAAACTACACTTGATATCATATTGATCTGGATCATTGTGATATCAAATTTAAGGTCATTTGATTTCTTCAATGTATGGACCAAGAGATACAGAGGAAGGAATATACAACAGTAATGCCTTTATTGATTATTTTAAGGGGTCAACAACTTTGCCAGAAATAGAATACTTGTTACTTCACACTACATGTATGTGTGTATGTGTGCTGAAAATTAAAGCCACATTTAGTATTAGTTTTTTACACTTTGATCCAAAGCAATCAGAGACAACATGAGAGATGTGAACAGTTTGTGTCCTGAAAAACATGCTTAAGAAAGCTTAGAGACATACAGTATTGCCCATGGACTGGAACATGTGGACATGCATGTGTGTTAGCAGGTTTCTCTGTATGGATTATGGGGATGTAGACAACCTTCAGCTCAGATTCTTAAAAAGCTTATCTAACCAAACACATACACAAAATAAAATACCAATTGGACTTGGTATTCTGCCCTTCAAACAACTTTCACTAATAACAAATGTGGTGAGGAACAATATTCTCAAATATTTATGCATTTGATTTTAAGCAAACAGTATTTACATATGACCTTAAAAAGGTATCATGTCAGATCACGATCCTTTTTCACACAACTGTTAAAAAATGTTAATGCCAGTTGGATGCCTTTGAATCAACATTCATTCATACAAGTAAGTTTTCCGATCAATGCCAAAGCTAAACAGTCACCAGCGACAAATTTGAAGCTAAGTGTGCTTAGAAGTCCGGAGCACTCACCAGCATGTCCAGGTACGAGCTTGCCGGGGTTGAACGGGCTCTGTCTCGCTCCTCCTGGTACCTGTGCTCTTCTATTCCCTGTCCCTCCTGCTACTCATTCAGCACCACAATCAGGATATCACACTGCTTCTGCCCCTAATAAAGCCTCTCATTTGGTAACTTTACACCCCAAACGAAACCAGAAACTCCATTACAGACACACACGGACACACAGACATACACCAACACTTACTTTAGTGTGAATGTTGCGGGGTCACCCGGCTTTGTCCTACTTGGTCTTTTCCTCCTCACTGGGGTATGTAGGGAGACCTGGAAGATCCCTGTTATTGTGAAGCCAACGGGGGTCTGTCTGACAGAGGGCACTGTAGGACCTGATTTTGTCCATGCTCCTGTAGAGTAAGCAAACACCACAGCACCTCAGAGGCGCTCGTCTAATTCAACCCCTCCCTGGAGAACTCTTGCTGTGTTACAGTCTCCATACACTTTCAGTATAACAATGACCTATCTAATGCCCTATCTATAATGCCCTATATATAATGTCCTGTCTATAATGTCCTATCTATAATGCCCTATATATAATGTCCTATCTATAATGTCCTACCTATAATGCCCTATATATAATGTCCTATATAATGCCCTATGTATAATGCCCTATCTATAATGTCCTATCTATAATGCCCTATCTATAAGGCCATATCTAATGCCCTATCTATAATGCCCTCTCTATAATGCCCTCTCTATAATGCCATACCGAATGCCCTATCTATAATGTCCTATCTGATGCCCTATCTGATGCCCTATCTACAGTATAATGCCATATCTAATGCCCTATATATAATGCCATATCGAATGCCCTATCTGATGCCCTATCTATAATGCCCTATCTGATGCCCTATCTGATGCCCTATCTAATGCCCTATGTATAATGCCCTATGTATAATGCCCTATCTATAATGCCTTATCTATAATGCCCTATATATAATGCCCTATCTGATGCCCTATCTGATGCCCTATCTAATGCCCTATGTATAATGCCCTATGTATAATGCCCTATCTATAATGCCTTATCTATAATGCCCTATATATAATGCCCTATCTGATGCCCTATCTATAATGCCCTATCTAATGCCTAATCTCATGCCCTATCTATAATGCCCTATCTATAATGTCCTATCTATAATGCCTTATCTATAATGCCCTATATATAATGCCCTATCTATAATGCCCTATCTAATGCCATATCTAATGCCCTATCTACACTCACCTAAAGGATTATTAGGAACACCCGGTACATTTCTCAGTAATGCAATTATCTACTCAACCCATCACATGGCAGTAGCTTCAATGCATGTAGGGGTGTGGTCCTGGTCAAGACAATCTCCTGAACTCCAAACTGAATGTCAGAATGGGAAAGAAAGGTGATTTAAGCAATTTTTGTAGCGTGGCATGGTTGTTGGTGCCAGACGGGCCGATCTGAGTATTTCACAATCTGCTCAGTTACTGGGATTTTCACGCACAACCATTTCTAGGGTTTAAAAAGAATGGTGTGGAAAGGGAAAAACATCCAGTATGCAGTAGTCCTGTGGGCAAAAATGCCTTGTTGATGCTAGAGGTCAGAGGAGAATGGGCCGACTTCTTCAAGCTGATAGAAGAGCTACTTTGACTGAAATAACCACTCGTTATAAACGACGTATGCAGCAAAGCATTTGTGAAGCCACAACATGCACAACCTTGAGGCGGATGGGCCACAACAGCAGAAGACCCCACCGGGTACAACTCATCTCCACTACAAATAGGAAAAAGAGTCTACAATTTGCAAGAGCTCACCAAAATTGGACAGTTGAAGACTGGAAAAATGTTGCCTGGTCTGATGAGTCTCAATTGCTGTTGAGACATTCAGATGGTAGAGTCAGAATTTGGCGTGAACAGAATGAGAACATGGATCCATCATGCCTTGTTACCACTGTGCAGGCTGGTGGTGGTGGTGTAATGGTGTGGAGGATGTTTTCTTAGCACACTTTAGGCCCCTTAGTGCCAATTGGGCATCGTTTAAATGCCACGGCCTAACTGAGCATTGTTTCTGACCATGTCCATCCCTTTATGGCCACCATGTACCCATCCTCGGACGGCTACTTCCAGAGGATAATGCACCATGTCACAAAGCTCAAAACATTCCAAAATGGTTTCTTGAACATGACAATGAGTTCACTGTACTAAGATGGCCCCCACAGTCACCAGATCTCAACCCAATAAAGCATCTTTGGGATGTGGTGGAATGGGAGCTTTGTGCCCTGGATGTGCATCCCACACATCTCCATCAACTGCAAGATGCTATCCTATCAATATGGGCCAACATTTCTAAAGAATGCTTTCAGCACCTTGTTGAATGAATGCCACGTAGAATTAAGGCAGTTCTGAAGGCGAAAGGGGGTCAAACACAGTATTAGTATGGTGTTCCTAATAATCCTTTAGGTGAGTGTATAATGCCCTATCTATAATGCCCTATCTATATTGCCCTATATAATGCCTTATCTCATGCCTTACCTATAATGCCATATCTGATTCCCTATCTATAATGCCACATCTATAATGCCTTATCTATAATGCCCTATCTGACTCCCTATCTATAATGCCTTATCTATAATGCCCTATCTGACTCCCTATCTATAATGCCTTATCTATAATGCCCTATCTGACTCCCTAGCTATAATGCCACATCTAATGCCCTATCTACAGTATAATGCCATATCTAATGCCATATCTAATGCCCTATCTGATGCCCTATCTATAATGCCCTATCTATAATGTCCTATCTATAATGTCCTATCTATAATGCCCTATCTATAATGCCCTATCTATAATACCCTATCTATAATGCCCTATCTATAATGCCCTATCTATAATGCCCTATCTATAATGCCATATTTTATTCCATATCTAATGCCCTATCTAATGCCCTATCAAATGCCATATCTATAATGCCCTATCTTTGCATTCACCTACCAGTACACACACTATAGGGATTAGATACATTTCTCTGTATCCTTGTCATACTTAGTTAACTGAGTTAACAGCACATCTGCCAGCTGGCCTGTGTTTGTGTGAATCTGACGTCATGTCCTATCTTCATGTGTCACTATAGGGACTAAGTTTATGGCTGGGCTAGGTACATTAGTCTAGCAATGCTGTCTGACAGAGGGCACTGTAGGACCTGATTTTACACAACTCCTGTAGAATAAGCAAACACCACAACACCTCAGATGCGCTCGTCTAATTCAACCCCTTCCTTGGAGAGCTCTTGCTGTGTTACAGTCTACATACACTTTCAGTGTACCAATGACCTATCTAATCCCCTATCTATAATTCCCTATCTAAATACCCGATCCATAATGCCCTATCTATAATGCCATATCTAAAGCCCTAACTAGTGCCCTATCTAATGCCATATCTTTGCATTCACATACCAATACACAGTAGGGATCAGATACATTTCTCTGTATCCTTGTCATACTTACTGGGTTAACAGCACATCTGCCAGCTGGCCTGTGTTTGTGTGAATCTGAGGTCATGTCCTATCTTCATGTGTCACTATAGGGACTACGTTTATGGCAGGGCTAGGTATTTGAGTCTAGCAATGCTTATCGTTCTGACCATGTGTGTAACATTAACTTCACCACAACTCCCTCAAACTCACCTGCACCAACATCAGCTTTACCAACATCACCTTTACTTCCACCAACATCACATTCCCCTCCACCAGGATTTTGTTCACCTACACAGAGCCGGCCCAAGGCATAAGCGAACTAAGTGGCTATTTTGGGGGCCTGCCTTTGTCAGCACTCGATACAGCAACACGTAATCGATTGTTCGAGAATAGCATAGATCATACGATACCAATTGCAATCTGACAGGATGACAAGCAATGTCACAAAAACAGGACATATCCCTCTGGTGCAGAGAAAATAAGAAAAAAGACAACAGAGGACGAGAAAAAACAGCAAGATCAAGATGACCATAAACACTTCCTGTCTAGAGATAGATGGGTCAAACAAGCCTTCAACATTATCTTGCTAGCTATAATTTTAATCTAATACTTAGCTAACAAAATATAACAATAGCTAGATCCCCCCATTCAAATTTACATTTATTTTGCTATTATGCATTCACATACATAGATTTAAAGCATATTAAATCCACCTACAGTGGGGAGAACAAGTATTTGATACACTGCCGATTTTGCAGCTTTTACTACTTACAAAGCATGTAGAGGTCTGTAATTTTTATCATAGGTACACTTAAACTGTGAGAGACGGAATCCAAAACAAAAATCCAGAAAATCACAATGTATGATTTTTAAATCACAATGTATGGTTTTTAAATAATGAATTTGCATTTTATTGCATGACATAAGTATTTGATACATTAGAAAAGCAGAAGTCAATATTTGGTACAGAAACCTTTGTTTGCAATTACAGAGATCATACGTTTCCTGTAGTTCTTGACCAGGTTTGCACACACTGCAGCAGGGATTATGGCCCACTCCTCCATACAGACCTTCTTCAGATCCTTCAGGATTCGGGGCTGTCGCTGAGCAATACAGACTTTCAGCTCCCTCCTGTCACAGCATATGTCCGACGTCGCCATCGCCGGGCTTGAGGACCGCCGAGGGCTGCGGGTGACACCGGACCCGCCGGACATGTCCTCCTTCCTCCCAGGCATCGGATGGGGTGCTGCCGAGGCGCAAGGGACTTCGGCCTCTACAGGGACTGCCCTCCCGCCCTGCCCTGCCTGCTTTCTGTTTTGGTGGGGTTGGGGTGTG
>JACXGM010007427.1:0-19571 GCA_016801145.1 Umbra pygmaea
ATTCAAGTATCTTAAATCTTCATAATATGGTTTCTTATTATATTTAATGTTGTAAGATGTTTCGTTTCATTATTGAAGAAGCACTTGCAACTTTGATGGGTGATTATTGGGGGTCAGATGGCTCAGTGGTTAGGGAGTCGGACTAGTAGTCAGAAGGTTGCTGGTTAGATTCCCTGCTGTGCCAAATGTTGTTGTCTTTAGGCAAGGCACTTCACCATAAATTGCTCCAGGATGAATGCCCCTGTGCTTAATGTACTGTAAATCACTCTGGATAAGACTGTCTGCTAAATGACTAAAATGTAAATAATTTAACCAATGCTACAATATTTTTATTAGTAATCCCAGATGTTTTCCAAACAGATTATTATAAAATCAATTTACAAATGTGTAAATATTGTGACGTTTGTCAGGTGTTACAACAGCAAAGTTTTACACCTCTCAAAGTTGATACTGCCTACTGTTGCATGAGTGATTTAAAAGTAGCTGACTAAAATATGGTAGTAGGACATTAAATTAGCAAACTGATTAGCACAATTTGTCAATCATCTAAAATTATTAATCTCAGACTTGTCTTAACTAAATGTCCCTTTAGTAATTGACCTATATTAATAACACATGTATTTATAGTGAATTTAATGTGTTAAAGCAATATAGAATATGCTAGTGTGTTTTCTTTTATGTATTTGAATTTGGGAAAAAGTGGCTGGTAAAAAATCAAAGTGGCTGGTAAAATTTTGGCATCCACAGTGGCTGGTGGACAAAAAAGTGAATTTCCCACCCTGGTTTTGGATTCAGAAGACTCTTGGTTACAATATGAATGAGTCAAACCAAACCTTCTGAGACAATAATTTTCATAGACGTCATATAGACATATACAAAAACCTGTTGCATTTTAATTAATTGTAAAATACATGTAAAATCAATATTGGCATGCCCCCAGGTCTTGAGAACTAGCAACAACATTTGGGGGACATACAAATAATTAAACACTAACCTACATTTTCTCACAATTTCCCTATATGTACTTTGTAAAGAAATATGACATCATGGACAAAATGCAGCACTGACTAATGCATCATTCCACACATGGAGGGTGTCATAAACATTACCAGGCAAAATCTGCAGTCCTCACCCTCTGAGCAGTGGCCTGGCTGAGGTCAGCCTGTAGTGTGCTGTTCCTGTGGCTCCACTCAGCCATGGCAAGATCCTGAGCATCAGTTAGCCTGGCCACCTCCGCCTCAGCCCTCGCCAGCCGAGCAATCAACTCACGCATCTAACACACAGGTGTACACAGACGTTATACGAGGCAGTGGGCAGAGAGTAAGTCACGTCGACTGTTTGACAAAAAAACTATTACAGTTATTTTCACAATGGGATGATTTGGGGAAGGCGAGCCGGTCACCTGGCATGAAAGCGTGCCATTCTCCTCTGTGAGGTCATCCACCTTGCGCTCCATCTGAGAGGAGTTGGTTTTCAGCTCCTGGCACTGCTTTAGCACCTCGTGTAGACGGCTCCGTAGCCTGGCAGAGACACGGTAAGGTTATCCATACAGAATCCTAAAACAGCTGGCAGTACACTGGCATGGCCGTCCGCTTCTCCCTTCCTACCCCTCATTTTGACTGAGCAGTTCCCGTAGCTCGTCCCGCGGCTCCTGTTCTTGCTCGGCCTTCTCTCTCTGTAGCTTCTCTATTGTGAACTGCAGCTGGCAGACCTGGTTCTCTACAGGAGTAGGAGAGTTAGGAGGGCAATAATCCCAACAGAGGTGCTGGTGTTGTTGTTAAACGTTTTCGTGTTTACCCCTGTGTTCCAGGGCGCTAGTGTTGGTGGCCAGGTCTTTCTCCAGCTCATCTCTCAAATCCCTTTCCTGACGAAGCTGTCTCTGCAGCTTTTTCAGCTGGAACTGAGGCGTGTTCATCACTTCCTGCAGAGGTGAACTGCACAGGGAGGCAGGCAGGGAGAGCGGGAAAAGACACTGGTTATTCAGTATAAAAATAAACGTGGTTTTACCCCCCTTTTCCTTTCCTCCCAACTTGTTGCTAATTCCCCAATTCTCCACAGCAAGTGTGGGACGGTCCATGTTTCACATGCTTCAAGCATGTGAGCCAATTCATTCAAAAGGGAAATCTTTAGTTTATACAGTGGTTCCCCCATCAAACTCTCCCCCATACACCTTGTGGAGCTATATGCCAATTTGTGCCACCCCATGCTGGGCCCCCGAAACTTGGGGTCTGTGTGGCGTAGTGGGCTAAGTCGTTGCATTGCAGGACAGTGTGTGCCAGGGGTGGGCAATATCTTCCGCTTGAGGGCCACATTGAGTTTTTGAAACAAAGTGTATAGCTATGCATGAAAAAATAGAATATAGGAAATATTATTACATTAAATTAAATGAAAAATAATTTGTTTGAAGGAACATTTAATATAATGCATATTATATAATCCTGTGTAGATGTTTATTTGGGAAAATTGTGCACTGTCTCTTTAAAAAGAAGATTTGGGAAGTGTGAGCATGCAGTCAGAGATGTTGTGTTAAAGAACCTGAGCTGGCTAGAGCTAGAAAAATGTCTAATTAATTTTTGTGGTAATTGAACCAGGGCATATATAAAGTTGCAAGAGAAAATGGGAGGAAAACATTCTAATGGCACTAAATAAATGTTTTATAAAGGCCATGTTTTGGTACAGGGTGATGTCCTACCTCATTGCGGAAATGTTGTTGTCATTTTCACTTCCTGCTCCCTATGTGTAATGTTTTTAGAAAATCAAATGTCAGTGAGAGGTAGAGTTCACTCCCTCTTTCCCAGTGGTCCTTAAACCCTTCCATGGAGGGCCTAGTGTATGCAGGTTTTTGCTTTTACCTTGTACAAGCCTGATAGAGTAGCTCACTAATTGGTTAGTATCTCCCCTCATCTGGCAGTCTAGGTCCTTATTATGCTCTAATTGAAGGGAAAGACCAAAAACCAGCAAACACTAGGCCCTCCATGGGAGGGTGTGAGGACCACTGCTCTTTCCAATGGTACTACCAACCATTGGTTTCTAGCATGCACGGTTCGAGAGATATGACGCTTTGACACTCTAGGACGTTGGCCAGATCTCGTTGGCCAGATCAAAGGACCTGGCAGGCCTGCGGGCTGTATTTTGCCCACCCCTGGTCTATGCCTTGATATTCACTGGTTTGAGCCTGACTATGAGATCTGACTTTCCCCACCCCTACTGCACGAGGCAACGCAAATTGGCATAGCGCTGCCCGGGATTTGGGATCGATAAATCAGATTATCTAACCTATCACGTCGCTCACCAGCGACTCCTTGTGTTCAGATAAAGCGACTGTAAATTATATCATGGAAGTATAGTTGGTGAACGTAATCATCCCATGCATGATCATGTGGATGGATACCCATGTACATGCCCTTGGCCATCCCACAAATCTGTCCAAGGAGTTGCAATGCTGCTGACAAGGCAGGGTCAAAGGGAATTGGGAGGGGAAGGAAATGGGGGGAACAAATAAAGAAAAACTGCAAATAGAGGCATTCATAAAAACCACCATTCAAAAGCGCACAGAAATTTCAAAGATTAACTTTTTTGAGAATGGGAGAATATATCAGCCAAGATCTCTCCAACTTCAGGTTATTTGATTAACAAATATCCCACAACGATTTAAACAACCTATATAGCAACATGGCTGGAACTTACTAATGTCCTGGTGTGTAGAGACATTATTGTGTTAACAAAGTATAACTAGAGAACCTCAGGTACATCAATTGTTCTGGAATGAGATCATTGCTACAATATCATAGGTGGGACATTAGAAAGATGGTGAGTGGTGCATAGTAAGAGCTTGAGGGATAGAGCAATACCAGATAGACGAGGAGGCTACTGTACTCAGGTCCAGAAACCGAACAGAATGAGTTCCCTTTTTGCGATGGAGAATGGGGGACTCGTTGTCGCTGAAAGCATTGTCAAGGGAGAAGGTGGATGAGGATGAGGTGTGGCTACTGTTGATGTCACTGTCGGCACTAAACAGCGCTGGAAAAAAAATAATATTAAAGAGACAGAGGGAGTTAACGTGTGCTTGTTTGCACGTTACTATTTTAATGAGTAATTTAAAACATATGCATGTGGACTTACGTGCCATTTTAATATATTTCTCCCAGTCCTCACTTAAGTAAAAGCCATTGTTGTATTCCAAAACAAAGCGGAGCATGGAAACGACCTCGTTCTTATTCATGAAAAGAGAAGTCACATTATTGAACTGTTATTGGGTCATGAAGACAATGCTATAATGCAACTGACAACATAAGGATGCAACGGACAACCATATACCTGACACTTGTAGTCCAGTCTGCTCAGGTCAACATGGTTGTTAATCGTTAAATTGTAGTGTAACAAAAACAAAACCACCTGCGAAAACAACCACAAGACCTGGGTTGGCGATGGGTAAAAGCACACACTAAATTTGCAAAATTGTGTTGTATACTTCACATTATAATGGTGAATATTCTTATAGCATATTTTTTTACTATGTATGATTTTTCTTTATAAATATGTATTGCACAGCTGGGAGAGCTTGCAAGTAGTAGTAGTTAGCAATAATAACAATAATAATGAATAATAATAATAATAATAATAATAGACTGTTCAAACACTAGAAGTGACATTAAAATAAAAATAATTTCCCTATACCATATCTGGACTGATAAACTACGATTTGACTTATTGGCAGCTTTTGGTCAAGAGTTGAGGTGAATGAAATGCTGAGACATCTGAACATTCCATCCATCCGGGATGTACATTTTAACTCGGAGATGTATGAAACCGATACCTTCGATAGCTCTGCACCCAGATTCACACCATTGGTAATGTTGTCCCAGGAGATTATAGTTCCCTGCTCCATTCTGCACCTGTTAACTGGAGAAACAACATAACATGACTTTTATTAACTGAGAATATGTTGGAAAACAAACAACTCCAAACAGATTCATGACAATAACAATACTAGCACTGTATGCTTTACAGGAGTAAGTAGGGAGTATGACACACCTTGCAGAAAGTCAGAGACCACCTTTAGCCTCTCATGGATAGGTTGATCCAGGCAAGTCTTGGGGGGTTCTTCATTTCTCCTGTTTGAAATCAGAGCTTTAATAAATCAGCGCTTTCAATAATTAATACAATAACCTACTATAGTATTGAGAGATAAGTGCAAGTATATCTGCATAATGACTCTCACAGAACATTGTTTTACCCACAGTTTATAGACTATCTTCATTAACACAACTCCGTCGTGCAATTCTTTGATGCTCTTCAACCGGACGTCCTCGTTGATGTAGTTAATCTGAAGACGAAAATGTATTACTTTTAACTAGCCATAATATTAGAACTATACGGAAGTAACAATGACCACAGACAAAAAAATAGACTTACCCAATCCAATAATGCCTTTTCTTTACCGGGGTGAAGCTTCATATTTGCGGATCTAGCTACTATGACCGACTGCGCACACAGATACAGTACACAGACTTACAAACCAGTTCATGTTATTAGCAAGTTAGCTACTTCTGTGCCATCGACTACTGTACAATACACACTGTTGTAGTTTACAATGGGAGTCTGGGTTGATCAACAAACAGTAAATTAAACATGGCAAATGTTATCGATAAAGGAAAATGTCTACGGCAAGCTAAGGTCAAGACATTATAACATCATTAGCTACAGTAGTTAGCTATCATCTGGTAGTAGCTAACTGCCGTTATAGGTTTCTGGCCGCTAGCTACCTACGCTACTGTACCTGCTGTTAGCCAGAAACAGTAGGTACAGTGAAAGAAATGTTAGCCAGCTGGCTAATTACTATAGTTAATCTATTAATGATTAAAAGTATAGGCGTTACCTTGATCGTTGCCCTTAGCTTCAGAAATCATTGAGCAATTATTCCTTAAATAGACGCAAACCTAACAACATGTCGCTTCTTACATGGAGCTCTGTAATTTCCAGCACATCTACATTACTACTAGCTGGCTAGTGGCTGGCTACTACTCAAAGTAAGAATGCCAACGCTTTCAAATTTCGGCGCTGAATGTCGTCTTCACTGGTCGTCTTCTGCTATTGGAAGCCTACTATGCTGCTATACTCTGATTGGTTATTTTAGCGAATATTGCCATTTGGAGTCAGAACATAATGTACAAAAGTTTCCATGAGATTAATAATTCCATACGTTTTTATTTTTGGATATACATAATACATTTAAAAAAAATAGTAATGCTACATCGGCACGTTTCAGAACAATATTCTGCCTGTTTTTGCAACACTTTGTAAATGTAAAGAATTATATAAACTACAATTCCCACATTCGAATACAAAGACTCGTCTCCCTGGAAACGGAGTGTATTGAAAACCTTCTTGTTATTACCGTTCTCTCAGTTCTTGTTCTTGCACATTTTGGGGTTTTAGGGTAAGTTATTAAGATGTAAGATAGAAACCTAGCTAACTAGTTCTTCAAGAGGAAATGTACATTACAGTAGCTTAGCCGTTTCTACTAGGAAATAATAGTAGCTTAATCAGTTAATGTGCATGCCTTAAATATAGAATAATTACAGTAGTGTACGTACCTACTCTAGACATCACTTTAGCTAGGGTGATGATGATCATTATTATATTTGTTTAATTAGCTAACTTGCCAGTGAGCTGGTACAATTGCGTGGTTAAGTGCAAAGATGGTTAATGATGCAGCAGTCCTGTAATACTTCTTTAAAACTAGACAATATTTTCCAGTACATGTACAGTATACTGGAATATAATTATGTTTTATACAGGCTAGCCAAAAGGGTGTAAAATGGTCGGAGCTGGAGCTCCGGTTGATTTATCCTTCAAAGGCCTCAGCTCAATGAAAGGTAAATCTGCTGTACATTCACATCTCTACTAGTGAGTATGAAGAAATAGAGACAAGGAAATAAAGTCACTTCTGTATTGAGATGCACTTCAGTGATGTCCTTTCTCCTTAACATTTTATCTTGAACATAACCAGGTTAGAAAGACAACCTAATAACTGAATAAGTAAGCTTTTATAAATAAAGGCATTCTGAGATAAAGAGATTAGGAATAGTATTGTCTTAACCTTTATTACCGTCAACCTAAAACACTCATCCCTTTCTAGCTAAGTCTCAATACGCTAAAATGGCATTGTTATTATTGTCACTCCTCTGAGACAGCTCACTCTGTCCCTCTCCCAGATGCCCTGACTGAGGAGCCCAACCGGGGCTTGCGGCCACTGAAACCGAATGCAGAGAAGAAGTTCTGCAGCCGTTCACTGCGTCTCAACAACAACTTCATCACAGACCTGGATGGTTTCAATAATACAGTCTCAGCCTTCCTCTCAGAGCCCTCGCAGCTCGCCTGGGTCGACCTGTCCTTCAACCACATCTCCCACATAGACCCAGTGAGTTGTCTTCAGGTTTTAGGGTACCAAGTGTCTTAGTGGTTAGGGAGCCAGACTTGTAATTGGAATGATGCTGGTTCAATTCTCGAGTGGACCAAATGTCATTGTGTCCCCAAGCAAGGATTTTTACACTGAGTTGTTCCAGGGTATGTCCATGTATCTCCAGCTGTCAGGTTTTCTCTAGAGTTACTGCTACCCATCATTATAACCAGCAGAAAAGCAGGCCTCTCTAATCTTGGTAGCAAGAGCAGAGTTCTCCTATTGATTAGCATTGAAGTCCTCAAAGATCTTACCCAGGTTGCTAACCATCTTTCTACCCTCTTTCAGTTTGCTCCTCCAGGTCTCTGATCTCTCTCATGATTACAGTTGTGTCATCAATATTTTGGATCAGTTGAGTGCAGTTCTTATACTAACATGTCACCTTTATTTAAACGTCCAATATGTAGTTTTTGGCCGCTAGGGGTCAAAACAATAGCAAAACATGTACTTGGATGAGGTCGGGAAGTGTGGGATCATGGGTTTTGTTATCGTCGTCAATGACAACCTTCCGGATCTCTCACATGGGTTGGCAGATCATTCCACAGAACTGGAGCTCTATATGAGAAAGCCCTTCCACCAGCTGTTTGTTTACAAATTCTAGGAACAGTAAGGAGGCGGGCATCTTGTGAATGTATGTGAGGGTATGTATGGTAGCACCAAATCAGACAGATAAGTAGGGGAAAGTCCATATAGTGCTTTGTAGGTTAATAGTAAAACTTTGAAATCAGGCGAGTCAACATGTGCACTGGTCAGAAAGTAGCTGACAGTTTTTCTTTAAAAGCAGTGCGAGAGATGGTATCCTCAAGTTCCAAAGACTTTTGTTGTTCATTCCGGTCATTAGCAGCTGAGAACTGAAAGGAGTGGCAGCCAAAGGAGGTGTGTGCTTTTGGGGTGATCAGAGAGGTGTACCTGCTTGAGTGCAGGCTGCGGGTGTGTAAGGCAATGCTAACGAGTTAATTTAGGTACAGAGAGATTTTGCGTAGTAGGGACTTGTAGATGAGGTGATACCAGTGAGTCAGGTGTCGAGTGTGTAATGAGGGACAGGAACGAGAGTATAGAGGCTGCAGTGTTGGGTGTTAAATGGGGCATTGATGAGAAAATGGATGGCCCTGTGGTAGACTACATCTCATCCTATAGATAGGGAGTTTGAGGCTGTTCTGTAGATGACATCACTGAAGACTAGGATCAGTAGCATGGTCATTTTCACCAGGGTGTGTTTGGCAGTGTGGGTTAAGGAGGCCTTTTTGCAGAATAGGATGTCAATCATAGATTTAATTTTGGATTGGAAATGGTTAACATACTCTAGTTCAGACCCGTCCAGAGTGGTGATGCTCGTCAGGCTGGTAGATGTGGGCAGTGATCATTTGAAGAGCATGCATTTAGTTTTGCTAATGTTTAGGAGCAGTTCATTTCTGTTTTTATTTTAGTTTTTAGAAATTTACAGTAAGTACAGGGAAATACCCCAGAGCAACTTAGGGTAAAGTGCCTTGTCCAAGGACACAACAACATTTGGCACAGTTGTGAATGAACCAGCAATCTAACCACTTAGCCATCTGTGCCGCAATTGTAGGCCATGGAAGGTTTGAATGGTGTCGTCTGCGTAGAGGTGGAGCAGTGTCACCAGCAGCAAAAGCAACATCATTAAAATATACAGAGAATAAGGGCTGGCCCAAGAATCGATCTCTGTGGCACCTCCATAGAGACAGCCAGAGGTCCAGACAACAGGCCCTCTGATTTAACACGTTGAACCCTATCTGAGCCAGACGTAGTTGGTCATTCGAGAAACAAAGGCTATTGAGCCTGCCAATAAGGATATGGTGATTAACAGAGTCTAAAGCCTTGGCCTGGTCGATAAAGATGGCTGCACAATATTGTGTTTTATCTATGGTGGTTGTGATATCATTTAGGACCTTGAGCGTGGCACAGGTGTAACCTTGACCAGCTCGGAAACAGGATTGCATGGTGGAGAGGGTGCAGTGAGAAAATGGTCAGTAATCTGTTTATTAACCAGGTTTTGAAGACTTTAAAGAGGCACAGTCAGGGTCTAGAATGCCCCCCCTTGAATAGAAGGACGATCATTGCAATTTGTGATGATGCAAAAAAGATGTTAAACAGACTAGTTATAAGAAATGCAATGATTTCTGCTGATAGTTTTAAAAAGAATGGATCAATGTTATATAGCCCAGCTGATTTGTAAGGTTCTAGATTGTTCAGTTCTTTCAGGACATTAGCTATTTGTATTTGCATGAAGGAGAAATGTGGGTAGGAGATTGGGCATGGTGCTGCCATTGGCCAGGGTGAGGGTAGCCAGCTGGAAAGAATGGCCAGCCATGGCAATAATTCTTATTAGTCTTGTATCAGTGGTGATAGTGTTACCTAGCAGCTGGAGGAGGTGCTCTTGTTCTCCATAGACTTTACAGTGTCCCTGAACATTTTAGAGTTAGTGATACAGGTTACACATTTCTGTTTAAAAAAGCTAGCCTTAGATTTCCCTAACTGAATGTGTGTACCAGTTCCTAACTTCCCTGAAGAGTTGCATATCACAGGGATCAGCTATTTAGTACATTCTTAAAGAACACACTGCTGAGCTCAGGAACACCAAAAGGCTCAGAAGACAACCGTGGTTGCTGACAGAAGAATACTTTCCCTGGTGAAAATCACCTCACAAGTTGGCCAGATCAAGAAAACCTTACGGGCAGTAGGCATATCTGTGTCAAAGTCAATAATCAAGAGAAGACTCCATCTGTCACAGTTGGTTTACTCACCAACGATGCAACATCTCCGTCTCTCCTGGACATTGATTCCGAATCTTTTGGTCAGCCAATGGACTTGTTTTGTCTCCATTACACACACTAGGTTCCCCTTATCTTATTATTATGTAATTAAAAAAAAATGTCTCCATTGAAATACAGGTCTGAATCCTGCCTGTTTAATAAGAATGAACTATTTAATAAGAATAATCACCAATGTAAATACACCACAAGATTTAAACCGGTGATATAAACAGGAAGACCAGATTAGATTTTGCCCCCAAAAAACATCTAAATCCCTTTTACATTTCTGGGAAAACATCCTATGGAGAGACGAGACAAAGATCAACTAGTACCAGAAAGATGGGAAGAGAAGGAACTGCCTATGTTCTGAAGCATACCAACTCATCTGTGAAGCAGGGTAGTGTCATGGCATGGGAAAGTATAGCTTCCATTGGAACAGATTCCCTTATATTTACTGATTATGTGACTACAGACAAAAGCAGCAAGATGAATTCTGAAGTTTGTAGGGCTACAATGTACTATCCGCTCAAAAAGGGGGATATATAGTGTACATCAAAAAAATGAAGAGACCACTGAAAATGTTTCTTAAAGCATAACTCTCGCCAAAATGCAACCTTATGTATTTTTTTGAATGTACTTAAGTCAAACCTTCGTTTAAAAGCATAATTAGGATGGAAACGCCACTTAAGATTTTCCTTATTTTTGGTTTTGGTCAAATCGCATTTTGAACGGGAGGGATAGGGGCACTACTATGACGGCATCAAAATTGCTATTTTAAAAGATCTACACTTTTTGACTGGCATAATGGCAGGCAGCAGAAACAAGGAGAGTTATACAAAACCTTTCTTTTTAGTGTACTCTGTGTACACAGACAATGTTTACAGACCCTGGTGATACTTCGAGCAAAGTTTAATGTCGTGTTGAGCCTTCTTAGTGTTTTAAAAATAGCTATTCCGTCCTAATAATGCTTTTAAACAAAAGTTTGACTCGAGTACATTCAAAAAAATGCATTAGGTTGCATTTTGGCGAGAGTTACGCTTTAAATCAGCATCTCTACATAAATGGCAGCCATTCGTTTCCAGTGTCTGTTGAATTCCAAAGCACCACTGACCGGTATGATCGCCAACTCATTTGAATGTCACTCAACAACTGTAGAATGACATCAAGTGACCTACAAAAAGATTTGCCGATGGCAGACGGGCTGAAGTGCATGGCGAGGATGGTTTCAAACAGGCTCCTATGGGCAGGGCTGAAGTTGTGAGAGCTAGAAAAAGCCCTTCATCGTTGAGATGCAAGGAAGTCTGAGGTTGGACTGTAGAGGAATGGAGTAAGATCATCTTTTAGAATGAGTTTAATTTTCACCTTTGCCCAACACCTGGTCATCTAATTGTTAGAAGAAGACCTGGAGTGGCCTACAAGCCCCCACTGGTAAATTTGGTGGAGGATTGGTGATGATCTTGGGGTGCTTTAGCAAGGCTAGCATTGGGAATATTTGTCTTTGTGCAGGGTGCATGAATCAAGCCACGTACATGGTTTTCCTGGAAGAAAATTAGCTTTCTTCGGATCTGACAATGTTCTCCAACTCTGAGGATTAATTTTTCAAGCAGGATAATGCTGCTGGTCACACAGCCAGGTCAATCAAGAAGTGGATGGAGAACAATCAGATCAAGACACTGTCATGGCAGCTGTGCCAGCTTTAGCTTTTTGGGGGCTCTAAGCAGAATTCTGTTTTGAAGCCCCACATATTTAGTCAAACCAATAAAGCCAACTCTAAATTGCTCTATAACATTTTAGTTTTTGTTTTATGCTATAGTCTACTGATAAGTAACCCCTTGGTCAGGGGACGTTTTGTAAATTTAATATTCTTTTATTTTTTTATGGAGATTACGAGAACACTCTTTTTTTAATATCATGTCCTAAAATAAAATATCAAGTGGTTTCTCATTTTACGGTGGCCAAACAAAACATGGATGAAGACTCCATGGAGGGCATAGCATCTGCTGGCTTTAGTTTTCCTTTCAACTGGTATCCAATGAGACAGTCAATCAGGTGAGAGGGGTTCCCAACTCATTATTACCCTTAATGGATCAATAACCACTCAAAGTGGGTTTGGCGTAAAAAGAAGGATGTAATACTCCAAATATCCTGATCATCACTGTTAAGTATGGTGGAGGTTCTGTGATGTTGTGGGGCTGTTTTTCCTCCAAAGGCCCTGGGAACCTTGTTAGTATACATGGCATCATGAACTCTGTGAAGTACCAGCACATATTTAACCTGAATCTGTATGCCTCAGGAAACTGAAACTGGGTTGTCATTGGATCTTTCAGCATGACAGTGATTCTAAACATATGTCCAAATCAACACAAAAATGGTTTACTGAACAAGCTTCTTAGTCAAGCTTCTGCCATGGCCATCTCAGTCCCCTGACCTAAGTCCTATTTTAAACCTGTGGGCTGAGCTGAAGAGGAGAGTGCATAAGAAAGGAGTAAGGAACCTGGATGATCTGAAAAGGTTCTTTAAGGAGGAATTGTCTCCTTGCTCTGTATTCTCCAACCTTATTAGATGTTACAGGAAAAGACGCAATGCTGTTATATTAGCAAAGGGATCAAATGCAGGGGTGTCAATAATCATAGCTGATGTGGTTTTGTTAGAAACTTTTTTTTCTTGATGACAGATTTTTTTTCTCTGAAGAAATGTATTTCAATTAAAGGTTGAATATTTGTAATTTTTTTGGTATGTTTGTAATGACTGCCAGTCCACTCAGACGTTCTTCTGCCATCAATTTTATCTTGATGGCCACTGTTACTGGGAGAGTACAGGCTATTAGAGATGTTTTTCCCTACAGATACCGATTCCGATACTCATGCTGTGGGTATCGGCCGATACCGAGTACCGATACCAGTGTGTTAAAAAAAGAAAAAGATCATACTATGCCTGCATGACTGTGATATGATTATCATTGTGGTAGGCACAGCACTTCGAGGGGTAAATGTTGACTCTGTCCACCCAGTGTGACATAAAACTTAGCAAATACATGGGGCACACGTCGGAGCTCCAAATGTCCGTGGTAAAGCCTAACTGCATGCACGTCTTTCAGCATATATGAAATCAAATGTGTTCCTTAACTGTCTCGAATATTTTTGGTAGCACAGTTTCTAAAATATATATTTACGAGAAGTTTTACGTATAAAACATTCCATAGCTAAAGGTCGCTTTACATTGTACATTACAATACATTTAGACACTCAAGACATAAATTACAGTCACATGGTTACATGTAGTCACATTATACAAAAAGCATGTTAATTAGATATGTTTTTAACTGGGTCTTCTACAACCTGGCAAACAGTACCTTGGCTCTCCAAAGGCTCCATTAAACGGCGAAATCCCACATTTCTGACGACAGATGGGGTTGGTCATCCAGGACAATAAACTCCAAAATTTTGTCGGTTAACTTTGTTGCTTTTTGCCTGTCTCTTGGGAAATTTATTTTGTAGTTTGAAGGCAATTTCCAGAGTTTGCTGCTGCAGTTCGTCCTTATTTTTTCCCCTTAGCTTTGGTAAATTTGTCATGCTCTTTAATGTTTGATTAAGTTGCTGGTGTTTAAATTTGCAACACTCGTGACACCCCTCGAAATTGTTTGCATATGTTGCATATGTTAGCTTCTTTTAGCGAGGCGTCAGGTGATCAATTCTTCTTCGCCCCTCTAAAACAGCAGCTGCCGATGGCAGCACAGCGCAACTGTTTTAAGAGCGGCCTAGAAGAACTGTGTCAGAGCTAACCAGTAAATAGATTCCTATTTCTAATAAATTATGTGGTATCGGATCGGTGCCTGGACTCCAGTACTCACCGATACCGATGCCAGCATTTGCGCAGTATCGGAGTCATTTTCGATACTGGTATCGGAATCGGAACAACTCTACAGGCTATTCTCAAAGCCATCCAAAGATTTATGTACAAGCTCATTTTGGTGGATGTCTGTAAGCAGCTCCATCACTGTCATTTCTGTTTTGGGATGGTCTGGAAGGCTATCCATTTCCATCACCAGCTCTATACAATCCAGGTCAGCAGCTTCTCCACAGGCGACTGGAGGAGCGCAAGGTCTCTAACATCCACCAGCTTCTGTGATGTCTTCATGGAGGAGTGGAAGACGATTCCAGTGGCATCCTGTGAAGCTCTGGTGAACTCCATGCCCAAGAGGGTTAAAGCAGTGCTGGAAAATAATGGTGGCCACACAAAATATTGACACTTTGGGCCCAATTTGGACATTTTCACTTAGGAGTGTACTCACATTTGTTGCCAGTGGTTTAGACCTTAATGGCTGTGTGTTGAGTTATTTGAGGGGACAGCAAATTTACACTGTTATACAAGCTGTACACTCACTCAATAGGGGCCCCCCAAGCAGCCAGGGGCCCTAAGCGGCCGCTTATGTTGCTTATGCCTGGAACCAGCCCTGATGGCCAGCCCAATGTCCAGACCTGAACCCCATTGAAAATCCCTGGAATGTGATCAAGAGGAAGATGAATGGGCACAAGTCGTCAAACAAAGCTGAGCTTTTTTCACCAGGAGTGGTATAAAGTCACCCAACATCAATGTGAAAAAGTGGTGGAGAGCATGCCATGATGCATGAAAGCTGTAATACATTGTAGTAGCGTACAGAGCTAATTATTATGACAAATGTTTCCTAACCAAATATCTTTGGACCTGACTGGATGTGTTTGTGTCATTTTGTCCCCAGGTCCTGACGGAGCTGAATAAACTACAGGTGTTGTATCTCCATGGTAACAGCATCTGTAAGCTTTCAGAGGTGGATATGCTGGGCGTCCTGCCTTTGTTACATACACTCACCCTGCATGGTAATGCCATCGAGAACGAGGGTGGCTACAGGTACACAATCAATACCAAATTGATTAAATTATAGAGGGTAGTGAGGATAGTACACAAACATATATACTAACACCTACTGTACACACTCAGACTGAAAGCAAGGCGCATTCAGGTGAGGTTGCGCCCTACAGAGTGGTTTATTCCATACATAATGTGCTCTTCTCCCAGTGCTTTCTGAAGGTTGGTTTATCTGTTCAGAGTTGCTATGTGGATCTGAGGCTTATGTGTAACAGGTGTTGAGTTAGAGTTGCAGATGCATAGCATTCTTAAATTGTTCTTACAGGCAGCAGAAGAGCAGGGTACAGTTACACCCTGACCCGCTGCCCGTCTGCACAGCAACACTGTCTTTTACTGAGTTCTGGGCCTTCAGCTCAGTGCTAAATGTAGTGTGTAGTCATGTGTAGACTTTCCATTGCTGTAGCATTATGCTCACGAGGGAACAGGTTGTCTCTACACAAAAGAAAAACCCATCTGTATGTGTTTGTAATGTTTTTAGAGGCTATGTGATCGCAGTTTTGCCTCACTTGAAGACATTGGACTTCAGCGCTGTAACACCACAGGAGCGAATAATGGCACACATCTGGCATCGCCCCGGCAAAAACACAAAGAAAAACCAAGGTGTGTGATCTGGAAAAAACAGAAACACTGAATTGTCCTGCCAACAACTTCCATAATGACTGATGCATCATGTAAATGTAGAATGACTCATTAGAAGTTCTAATTGCCTCTTTGGAACCGGTTTGACCCCACTGTCCTAGAGTTCTTTTGCCACTCACAGATATGTAATAATGGATCATTTTCTTCAATTTATAATAAATGAATGACCAAGTATAATATCTTTGTCTCATGTGTTTAATTGGGTTCTCTTGATCTAATTCAGGACAAGTGTGAATATTTATGAGGTCATACTTATGCAGAATTATAGAATATTTTAAAGGGTTCACAAACGGCTTAAGATGAGAGGTTTAAGATTATCAGGTTTGTTGCAGAGTTACCACGAAGAATTCTCTAAATACTGATATAAAGAACACCAATCTTTCTGCTAAAACTTTTTAATGCATCAATTAAATGGAAAAAGTATTAACAAAATATCTTAAACTTTTTGGTTCTAACTTAAGAAAACTCAAATGTAATTCATGTAGTACTACACATTGAAGTAAAACAAAAACACTACAAGCACACTGCAAAACGCCCAAAATAAATGTATTGTAGACTTATAAAATAATCACAGCCTTGCAGATTATCCCTTTTAAGAACATAGGGGCACAGCCCTATCCCCAATCACACCCACCCACGAAGCATAAATACACATAAAACAAAAAATAAATAACAACAAGGCTTCAGATTATTTTTAATTTTAAGGATAAACACAGATTATTGTTCTATGCCATGACAGGTGTTAGTTTATGGTTAATATATGTGACTCACAATCTGTCACTGTTTAAAATCCTAACAAACTTAGGGTTTAAAAGTGTTCTCGTTGTCATAAAAACCTTTGTTGTTAGTTTTGATTGGATGATTAAACAAGCTATCCAGAGATTCGGTCCTTCCTGACCAACGGTCTCTGATAAAGGGGAGGTGCATACAATCTATTCTTGCTTCAGACGGAATCAAAGCCATCCGTACATAGAACGCATCAACATTTCACTGATTCATTTCAAATACAAGCCCCTGACCAAACTTACATCTCTATACTCAGTCTTCACTTTAAGCCATTCCTGCCCCCAATACCCACCCATCCATCCATATTTATTTCTGTGAAATGTGAAGATTTGTATCCAATATGAAGCCAACAGAGTTATTTTACTGCTAAGAGAAAGCATGTTTCTCCCTGAAATATCCAGCCTGCAACTCACAGACATGAGCAGATTTCAAAGCTCATAGTTTGTGTGGAAATCAATCCCAGCTGTTACAGTTAAAACAAACTCCCTGCAGTGTTCAAACTTATCTTACCACTGCCTTGACACATTGGGTAAAAAGATATGAAACAAAATGTAATAGTGTGGGCTCTGTATTTGATATAATGAGTGGTGAGTTGTATTCCCAGTGAAAACTCCAGAGTCAGAACCTAGGCCATTCCATGCTCAGAGTAACGGCTTGTTTTTTTCTTTTACCTGTTCCTTCATGTGCAACATTTTAACTGAATGATCACCCTTTCTAGTTGTACTTAATACGTTACTTTTGTAGCGCATCAGACCAGGCTGAAACACTCACCTTGAGATAACACCACTTACAGCCTGGCCATGCCACAAAGCTAACTAACAGTTTATTCAGTACTCAAACTCAGTGCCAGACACTTTACATTTAAAAATAAAAAATTAAAAACAGAAAGGCCTGACACCGTGATTTTTATACTGCATTGAATTAATTTTAAAATGTCTCTTTCCTCATCAGAAGGATGTATGAATGGTGTGTTTGAATGGTGATTAGGATGGGGGGGGGGGGCTGGTTATCATAGTTCTCAGCTAGAGCTGTGGGTCTCCAGTTGCGTAGCTAGCACAGGAACCAGGACACACGGATGCAGTGCAGGCAGGGGGCTGGAGTGGGGTTAGGGGAAGTGGTATGATGGCCAGAGGATCGATGCCAGATCAGGGGATGGCAAACTGAACCACCAGCTCTTCTTTAGCATCCACCTTGATCTGAGAGATTGCGCTGTAAGCGTAGGCAGCGATCTTAGACACCTGTGAACAAAACAGGCAGTAAGCTACAGTTCCAAAACAGCCTCGAACTATAGAACAAATGTATGGACAGGGAGCACACATGACCAATATAAACCGCTGGAGTTTGACAGTGAAAGGGTGTGCGTTTACCTGCTGTACATCAGAGTACGGCACCAGATCACTGGCAAGCACTTGGTGTGGCTGACTGGTGAGGGATGGCAGGGGGAGGGGCTTCTTCTGAGACAGACTGTTACTCAACAGGGCCAGTTTGGTACTGAAATACAATAAACAAAGGCTAGTACTGAAAATATGAACAGTCAATTAACAATCACAAAACAAGTACCTCCATTCACCCACCTGTACTGCCGAGCTTTGTCCATGTACTCATGCTGCTCCATGCCTTGCGAGTCTGCAGCAGAGACATCGATGATATTCCTAAAAAACAAGAGGCACAGACTGGCAGTCAGCTTCCAAATTGATATACTCATGACAAGGGAGGAGTAAGAGTGTGTCTTACAGAGCTGTCTTGGTGAGGATGGATGTGAGTAGGGCCTGTTCGTCTGTACGTGCAGAGGGTAAACTGTCTGTCCATTCTGTGCCTTTAGGGTTCTTGCTTTCTGGGTTTGGCTGCGCAATCAGCGGCTTACGTTCGCTAGGGTCCTGAGGTGAGAAGAGCAACAAGACATTACAACATCCTTAGTCTTGATGTACAGTTGTTTGTGAATCATGTTCTTGTTATTGTTAAACTGTGTGATGAAACATAGAACAGTATGCAGTAGTGAGTAGAAACAACCACTCCAACTAATGTGCCAATGGGAAAAGAAAAAAGTGCTCCTTCTACACATAAAATACAACGATGTACAAATTTGACCTCAGATCATATGACATCAATCTAGAGATTTTGGAGAAGTCGATTGGCTGGATGTGAATGTTTCAACAGCGTGACTGATTGTGATCTTAAGGCCAAAGTCAGGTTACGTTATGCAGGAATTGATTTATCATTGATTTATCAACTCCGCTAACTACAGTATTGTTTATTTTAGAAAAGCGTACTAGCTAAGTAAGTACATACTGTGAACAGTTATGTGCGCAAAAAACTGATTGAGTTTGTTAAGTGTGAAATATGGCTACTGATAGGTTGGTAAACAGACAGTACATTGTTACAGAAAAATGCTGTAGCTAGATTACTGTCCGCATCACGGTATATAATGATACGTGCTATGTTTGTTGGTCAATATGCCCAATTCGTCAACCCAATTGAGGTTGTATTTCCTAGTTTAACGTGCAGCTTCTAAAACATAAATGTAGCTTAGCCATATTCTGTATTTAACTAACTTTAAATACATACTATTTATTTATTTACGCACTATTAGGTACATCCCATATTTTGCTAGTTAGAGAAATACAGTGTCACAATGTAATGATCACCAACACTAAAGACAATACTTTATTATATAATATTTTGCCCGTAGCTAAACAACAAGCAGCATTAGCTTCATACCTGCTCAGCGGTCTCGTTATCACTGCTGTAACAGCAACCCATGGCGTCCACTGGGCGTTCCGCGGTCTGCCAGGCAAGACAACACGATCTCCAACTACTCCACCAGCGAAACTATGTAGCAAGAGGAACGGACCCGTTGCGGTCCACAATAGAAGAATTAAACTTATTCCGTTGCTGTTCTTTCTCGTTCACCACTTCTGAAACCTACAACAACTACAACCAAAACGTGTCACATGACAGACGTTTTTAACTCAGAGCAACAAACATCTGACATCCGGCAATTGTGA
>JACXGM010007427.1:19671-30794 GCA_016801145.1 Umbra pygmaea
ATATATATATATATATATATATATATATATATATATATATATATATATATATATATATATATATATATATATATATATATATATATATATATATATATATATGTTTGTACTGAACACAGGCATAATACACGGAAATATAACCAATTTCCAAAAATACACATTATTATTTTGTCCATGATATGCATTTCTAGTTAGATATTGTGAAATGTTGATTTTACTATTCTAACATTGTCTGTATTTTGTATTATTTGGATTTACGTTTTCAATCCATGGATCTAATATGCTTAAGATAAATTATTATTAGTTTAGAAACTTCCAAATATATGCTCCGTCCACACAGACTCATTCTGGGCAGACTGCTATGGATATTTTAAAGACCCCCGCCTCCTTACAGCCCTGAATTTTCTTTGATGTTTAAACCAGTTTGACGGGACTACTTGGCTCTGAGACGACAGGCGCCCACAATTTTACACATCGGTGCGCTATTGTGCTCCTATACTTATTCCAGGAATGCATATCAAAGCATTCCACTACTTTGATTTTGTCATGGCTCATAAGTTAATAGTCTGGATGTTGGTGTTTATTCCTCTCGCATTGTGTTTGACAGACAGCTCGATTCAGTTTGCGTCCGATAGTCTTGAATCCCCAACGGTTCGCTCGTTGTGTAAACCCATACCCAGCACACTTTCTCTTTGCCACGGCGTCGGTTACGTGGATATGAGGCTGCCCAACCTTCTGGGGCATGACTCCCTAAAAGAAGTTCAACAGCAGTCTGCAGCCTGGTTGCCGTTGATATCCAAAAACTGCCACTGGGATACCAAGAGGTTTTTATGCTCGCTTTTTGCCCCGGTGTGTCTACCTGAGGGACCCGTGCGCCCCTGTCGCGAGCTGTGCGAGGCTGTGAGGGACGGTTGCAAGCCGGTGATGAGCGCGTTCGGTTTTCCGTGGCCGGAAATGTTCAACTGTAGCCTATTCCCAAACGGGGCCAATCTCTGCATTCCCACGACAACCGAAGACACAGAGCATTCACATGAGGAAAGATCAAAGGGTTTGTTTTTTTTTCCCTGTAGGGACAATCTCCTAAACATATAGGGATCGCCTAATCAAACGTTAACTCCTAATTTTTAAACCTAAAAACAACAAAGGTAAACATATACTAATGAAAAGTAAACCTAACCCAGGAAATTGCCTTTACATCATATACACTACGCTGTGTTCATTCATTGTCCTGTATATATGGTATCAGGGACAGTGATCTGTGATGCATGCAGTTCGTCCGCACAAGGGGGGACGGACATCATGAACAATTTCTGCAATAGTCCATATGGTGAGTGATGGCAGTGGTTTCCCGATGAACAAAGGACACTGAAATAATTTTTCTAGTTGAAAAGCCACTTAATATAGGTCGAACTTTATATTTCTCATTTTGCTCAATGGGTTACATCTTTTATGTGTCATTTATTATGTTTAAAAAAATGTTTTCTAATTGCGATTTTTACTCCCAGCTTTCAAGCTACGTATCGGGAGTGTGTCTGTGGAGGGAGGTGACCGCAGGGTAGTGCCTCTGGGTAGAAGCCGTATCCTGAGGTGGGGGGGTGGAGGCGCAGAGCAGGCCGAGGGCGTTGGGGGGGCCATGGCCTACGGCGCCCTTTGGCTGCACAACGGGGGAACCTGTGACTGCCCTGCCCTGGAAGAGATATTCACGGGAGAAGGGACTGGTTCCCTTGCAGGCGAATGGTACCTGGGCCTTGCAGACACACGGGAGGGTAGGCTGGTCCTCTCCAGGCTGGTAAGGTGGAGGCGGGGTGACAAAGACCTCAAGAAGTTTATCAGGAGCCTCCTCAAACAGCCCTGCTGAAGAGGTCACCAAGCAAGGGTGTCAGTCGAATGGATTAGAGTACATCGCAGGCCCATGAGCTCTGTCTAATCCATATTCATATCAATTAGCTACCGAGAAGTGCTGCTGTCATTATATTAATATCCTGGTCTGAATTCCGGGTTCATGCAAAGGCTCGGCAGAAGATAGACCATAGGAGGACACACTGCGTGTTGATCTATGTTCTGGACAGCTGTCAAATTTTCCAAAGACATTGATGTACTATGTTGGGTATTATGTTCTAAATTAAATAAAATAAAAAAATATTTCTTATGATTGATACCAGAGACTCCTGTGTGTAACTGTGTTTAATATACTTTATATTGAGCTATAAACACAGCTGTCACTTCTGTGTGTGTTCACGGGAAGCGAGAAACCTGACTCTGGACATAGTCCACACCTGTGACTTAATACCTGACCAGCACATGTTTGTCCTAACCCTACCCAATGCTTTCCATTAATCTCCATCTACTAAGTTGGTAGATCCATTATATTCAATATTATTTATTTTGTTATTACAATATAATTGCTACATTATAACACACTGTTAAAACAAGTAGAGGGGGAGGACTTACTATGGCTGTGCCTGTTTTCTGTGAATAATAAGCAGGTTATCAATTAATAATTCAGATGCAGAGCTCACTTACCTAGATCCCCTTCAGATCTCACCTGTAGTGTTGTGACTACAGCAACACACCAAACCCTTTTTGCATTGCTCCTATTCGCCTAACACATTTACAGGTAGGTAAGTCTGATTTTTGTCGTACATCAGATTTGTGAGTGTTTTATTTAAAAGACACTAGTATTGAAAGAGGTTAAGTAGAAATGCAGCCTGTCATTATTTTATCAGTGATGTCAAGGAATATTCTGTCTGTCAATGGAAAACTTAAGCAACTGCAATGTGGCATGTGTGATATAGAAACATTGTATACTAGCTGCTTAATACATACAAATTGGACACTAGTAATTCTACTGGATATAAATTTGATTTATTATCATTTGGTTTATTCATATTTATGTATTGTTTAATTGTTTTGCATAATACACTCCCACTTCATTGTGTGTGTACTGTACCTGTTGTAAGTTTAGGTGTCACCCTCATAGTGTGCAAAGCCCAATTCCCCATGCAAATAAAGGGGATATTGCCCTGCAGATGGTGCTCTCTTTCAGTTGGAACAGCTTTCCTGACTCACTGTGATCACTAAAGATCCCATGGCAGTTTTGTTAAGAGTAGGGGTATTTAACCCTGTTGTCTTTACCAAAGGTCAGATCTGGTCCCCATATCATCATAGCTTCCAGTTGGCTCCTTATTTCCCCCTCCTGGGAGGTACTGTAGGTACAAAATATATGCAATCACTTACATATTGAGGTCGATTTGTTGATTGATTGAAAAGTATTTGATTTTTCTGTTTTCAGGATTACGATGGTGTCTGGGGCCATAGCGCTTGCCTTCCTTCCCCTTGTACTGACTTTTATTATTCGATACCGTTACTACTTCGTTTTGTTCTACCGAGCGGTGCTGGTGAGGATCTGGTATGACTGTAAGACAGGCTTGACCCGGGAGGAGAGGGCCTTCCAATATGTTCTGACTCACGCCACGCCGGGCGACCCTGAAAGCATAATGGAGACCTTTGACCTATGGTGCAGCTCAGTGGAGTTCATCAGCAACATCGGCCCTAAGAAAGGTGACCACAATCCCAGACTCCCCAATTCTGACGTTTTGCCTCCTTTCAATCCACTGCATCGGCCTATCTTTTTGACCACACCTATGTACACCTGTGTGTTTCTCTGTGTGTAGGTAAGATAATGGACAGGATTCTTTCTGAGAACAGCCCTCTCACAGTGCTCGAACTGGGTTCCCACTGTGGGTACAGTACTGTGCGTATTGCACGGGCATTGCCCCTGGGTGCCCGGCTCTACAGTGTGGAAATGGATGCAAAAAATGCTGCCATAGCAGAGAAGGTCATACGCCTGGCGGGATTCGACGATGACATGGTGAGCGTAGACACATGGTCAGTGACAAAGTGAAACAGACAGACCCAGTGACTATTTCCCAAGTTAAAAAAAAGTATATTTAAATGTACTTGAAATGTATTTTATTTATACTAAATATACTTCTAATATATTATTTTGGTATGTATGTTTTGAAAGTATACTTCAAATATACTTAAATATATTAAATACATACTTATGGTTAAACATTAGTATACTAGAAGTATAATACTGGAGTATAATTTAAATATACTTTTTTTTACTTGGGTTTTGTTTTTATGAAATAACAATAGGAAGCATAGGCTAGGGAGAGAAGCATGTAGGGGGAGACAGAGAGGAAGAGAAGAAGGACAGACTGGCCAAGCCTGGGCTCAAACGTGTGGTCCTGATTTATCAGCATAGACTTCTACAACAAACCCTAGCACCCGGTGCCAGTTAATGTCTGTAGAACTACTATCTACAGACTGAAGCTGTAAAAGTCACTTGGACACTCGTGTAACAGGGTTCAAATACGACTTTCAGATAGGTTTAAGGGGTCCCACGGAAAGCTGTGCAATTGGCCAACACTGTCCACTGTAATTAAGTTGCCTCACTTTAACGCATAGCAACTGTGCACCTGTGAGCTTAGTTAAGGTATAGGTATGAAGAGTGTGTTCCTTTGGTGCATATGGTTTCTGGCAAAGCAGCATAGCAACCAGAATAACATATGAAGTGATTCAGAGGGAAGACACATATCACAACATTATCTGTCTCAGGTTCGTTGGAAGTTTTTGGAATGAAACAAGACTGTACAAATTTGGGTGAAAACAGGTTAAATATTAAAATGTAGACATATTTAGTGAGTTTACATCTACAGACTGACGTAGGGTTTAACATGCATACAGTAACAATAAGAGTTAAACCCAAAGGCAGTTGACCCCAGTGAGAAATTCTAATACTCCTCATCTCACAGGTGGAGCTGATAGTGAGTCCATCTGATGAGGTCATCCCAAAGTTGCGGTCAGAATATGGTCTGGAACGACTGGACTTTGTGTTCATGGACCACTGGAAGAAATGCTACCGCAATGACTTGCAGGTACTGCCACAGTATATTTATTTTCAATATGACTTTTAAGTCCTGTGTACCACTATAATAATAGCTGTTGCATTGGTAACAGCCAATAGGGATTTGTAAAATAATGGGCAAACGCTTCTACATCCCCATCTATAACTTCGTTATTAACCCCCTAACCTCCCTGTCTCATGTTATGCAGGCCCTGGAAGGTTCGGGTCTGCTGGGAAAAGGCTCAGTAGTGCTGGCTGACAATATCCTGTTCCCTGGCGCTCCTAAATTCCTCAAACACATCCGCAAGAGTGGCCTATATGAATGGAAGATCCATAGGGCCACTCTTGAATACAGTAAGGGCATCAGAGATGGGATGGCTGAACTGGTTTACCTGGGGATCAAGTAGGAATTCAGTAAGGGCATCAGAGATGGGATGGCTGAACTGGTTTACCTGGGGATCAAGTAGGAATGGACTGTGGGCCAGCTTTCCGTTTTCTTGATTGTCTGAAACTAGTAGATTATTCTGAGACCTAGTACCTGGTAGTTGAACTATGGTGGTTAAATATCACTCAGACAATGTCACTCAATGTTTCACAAGGTTGGTTGTACACTCATTCTAGAAATTATGTATAAGGACATATCATCAATAAATCCATTACAAAATGTCTCTATAAACATTGTTATTTATTTACATGAGACCTTAGACCACTTAAAAAGCAATTTACTTCAAATATAACTCTGAAGATCCTTTTTACAACTAGATGTTATTGGTTTTATTGAATACCAACAGCACGTTTTGTTCTTCCAGGTTTCTGTTGGCAGCCATACCAAATTTCTCAATTGCAGTGTACAGGCTGTGAGTTATGGCCATTCACCTTTCAGATGTGACACATGACTGGATGGGGGGGGTGAAGTACACACTTAGACAAAACAACACGTGGTGGGAGGGGTGAGGGTTAACTATGATGTCCTTGATTGTGATAGGTGTGTGTGTGTGTGTGTGTGTGTGTGTGTGTGTGTGTGTGTGTGTAGTCTACAGAGGGGCTAAATCTCGATGACAAGGAGAGAAACGGTTGTTCCATTTTTACTAGTACATTTGGAAGTTCGTAGTCTTCACAGAGTGCACCGGTAAAACATTAAGCAGACATGCACAGGCAGCACTTTCTCAGTGTAATGAAACATCCAACATCTCACACGCATCCCTTGGCTTCCCGTGGTCTCTGCGTGTGTGAAGAGTGAGGGGAGTTTGCCCAGCCAATGCAGGCCAACTAGACGAGACCCGACCTGCTGCGGTTACAGCGAGGATCAGAGGATGGATTACTCTGGTCTAGATCATCCACTGGTCCTGGTCTGGATCTGCTCCCTCCATATCCACCTGAACACAGAGAGAGAGAGAGAGATTAGTTGAATACTGTTTCTTAATAACATGTTCAGCATGGCCGGAAATGCCGTGACCAGGGTGGAAACCTGGTTATATACACTTAGGGACTGTTCTAAACAAACATCAGATGAGCCTGGATCATCTTCCGTTCAAAGTTGACCTTGAGGGACTGCTAATTATTTTTTATCAGATTATTTTACAGAACAGCTGTACTGTAAGTGGTGTGACTCCATTACTGATGGTAAATTCAACTTCTTCCAAGACACATAATGGGGGGAAGGTGAAGTGGGAGATAGGTGTAAATGATTCTTGCACCACAAATTTCAGACAGTTGGCAAAGATCTTTCCAAATTTGGTGAATGTATCTGGGAATGAAATTAACTGGAGATAAACATTTTAGCTTTTTTTATAGCTGAAAAAGAATTTTCTTTTTCTTACAAGCAGTTTGTAGAATGTTTGCTCAGAGGAATACATAATAATGTTTCTTTACTACAATGATTAATAAAAAATTTATTGGAACTCAGTTTTTAGTAAAAATCTTAATTCATATTTCAGTGACCCACTTAGGGAAGAATGTTTGTATTAACCAATTAGAGCTCTCCCTGTGAATCTTCTAAAAAAAAACAAGTTTCTGTTTGAACACCTTGCAATTCAGATGCAAGAAGTTTAGATAGTACAACTGAATAACATTTACGAGTAAATTAATTTTGCAACAGTCGCGTACAGCCGGTCTAGGTTTTAAGTTAGGGTTTTATAGATGTAAATTTCTGACTTTGGAGTAAGAAAAATATTTCATAGGCTGTGCGGACACAAAATAATGACTGTGACTAGAGAAGAACAGGTGAGGGTGCCCATGACATAAACGTACCAATATAATAATCACTCAGCTTTATAGCTGAAAAGCATGCCAGAATTAAACCCAGGTGCCCAATTGCTTTATTGATGTGCTGCACTTCTTGTTTCTCTTTTTAGTAACAATGTGGGTTGTGCACGTCACTGAGCGTGGACCTCATTGATTTCGCCGTCGTCTGGCGATTCGTTGTAGTCGTTCATCTCGTCCATGTCCTGCATGTCCTCTTCATCCTCAGAGTCTTCCTCACTATCTTCCTCATCCTCGTCATCCTCCTCTTCTTCCTCATCAAACGTCTGCTACAAATCCAGAAAAAAACACAAAAAACAACCCAATGCGGACACAATGGAGTGAGCACGGAAACCTGACAGAACCCCCTTTTCAACAACCTCTAGAAGGGCCATCACCCTGTCTTACTTAAATCGAAACATTATGTTATGAGGTACTAAAACTTTCCCATAGATCCTAAAATAACCACACAACTTTACACCAGGTAGGAAGGGTTGAAGCGTAACTCTCGCCAAAATGCAGCCGAAGGTCATTATTTAATGTACCTGAGTCAAAAAATGTTTTAAAGCATAATTAGGACAGAAACGCCACTTTTAAGATTTTTTTTTAGTATTGCCCATATCACTCCCACTCTAAAGGCGATTTGACCGAAGCCAAATATATGCAAAATCTTAAAAGTGACATTTCCGTCCTAATTATGAGTTGAAAAGTACATTAAAAGTACATAAAAAAACCTTAGACTGCATTTTGGCGAGAGTTATGCTTTAAAGATAATCATTCAATTTGATTTGTTTAAATGCATGCTAGCAGCCAAAACAGAATTGAATACGAGCTAGCAGGCAAAACAGAATTGAATACGCACTAGCAGGCAAAACAGAGTTGAATATACGCTAGCAGGCAGAACAGAGTTGAATACGCGCTAGCAGGCAAAATATAATTGAATATGCGCTAGCAGGCAAAACATAATTGAATACGCGCTAGCAGGCAAAACATAATTGAATACGCGCTAGCAGGCAAAACATAATTGAATACGCGCTAGCAGGCAAAACAGAATTGAATACGCGCTAGCAGGCAAAACAGAGTTGAAAACGCACTAGAATGCAAAACAGAATTGAATACACGCTAGCAGGAAAAAAACATAATTGAATACGCGCTAGCCGGCAAAACAGAATTGAATATGTGCTAGCAGGCAAAACAGAATTGAATATGTGCTAGCAGGCAAAACAGAATTGAATATCCGCTAGCAGGCAAACAGAATTGAATACGCGCTAGCAGGCAAAACAGATGTGTTTTGTTCTCTGTAGCCCTTATCCCCATTCTCTTTCTGGATGGACCTTCTATTTCCCTGAATAGTCCAGCTTATCTGAGACATTACAAATAGCAAAAATAAATGAAAGCTAAACTCTATGTCTTAATTTAACTAGATGAGAATAGATTAAGGCGGTTTCACAAGCTCTTCTACTGATAAAAAATTTACTCTCAGACAGTTACTCACAAGCAGCTCATGTAACGTTGTTTATATTATTTCATTGTCCATGTAAAAAAAGTGGTGAAAACAACCAGACAGATTAAAAATGCCCCATCCCCCCTACCTAGAAATCTTCACTATACATTGATAGTGGAAATGGAAAAGTTTTAAGATAAATAACCTCTATTGCTTAATGTCAACACACTCCCAGTGCAGCAGCCCAAAACCACGTTGATGGTGCCATGATGGTACATTCTCTCAACACGTCCTGTCTAGTTTTGGCATAAAAAGGAATGATCTAAAATCTCAAATTGCACGCAAATTCTCTGAAGCCAGTCACAGGTCAAACAGACAGGTAGGGGTGGGAGGCATTGATCTTAGCCTACTTCAGGCAGAGTGTAGATGGATTTATTACCTCAAAACTCTTCATTTATTTGGAATGAATGAAGAGCTAGCATTTAATGGTTTTCTATAACTTGTATATGTTTTGCCTTTAATTTTCTCTAGGAGGCTCGCCTGTATTTGTATTTAGATTCAAATACTATCAAAATGGATAATACTTAAGGTGTTTTTTCAGTAATTTTGTGTTTACTTAACATGAGATTCATAATGTTTTACTATGCTTTTGCAAATCATTGATTGGTATTCGATCATGTGACATGTAATTGGGCCTTTAATAGATGCCAGCTTTGTACTTTTGTCTCTTCTTTTGCTGCTGTACACTGATGATGGTTTGACTGGCTGAAATGTTTGCATTTCATCAGTGTGTGGGTCTCCTACCCCCTTTTTCATCATTTCATTTCACTAGGCTCATGTCAAAAAGGTCTCTATGCCCAATACATTTAGCGGTCAAAAACCATCATCATTATCAACCAGCTGCTAGAGCATGTTATGTCACTGGATACAGAGGTAGAAGCAACTGGAGTTAATATTGTTGAGTACTGTTGCACAATATAGTTGCCCACTAAAATGGATATACAATATTTATTTTGAATAATCAGTCATCAAAGTTATGAGAAGTCTCAGGTACCTCAAAGATTGGCTTCCCAATAGGCATCAAATTATTATCCTTTTCTGCGATGCTCTGTAACTATGGAAGAGAGAGAGGAGAGTTCAGTGTGTGTAAACCCATATTGACCCTGTTGCTGAATCTAGAGTTGCATTGTATTTTCTTTTCCCTGTTTGCCTGTACCCAGGTCTGGTGCTGCTGCTCCTGTTGGTGCAGCTCTGTCTCATCCACACATGGCCTGTCCAGGTTGAACCATAGAGCCTCTGTCATCCGGGGAAACAGCGAAGGGAACAGTGTGGACATCTCCGCCTGATGGGAAGGACACACCATACAGTGAGCCAGGATAGCCGTCAGAATTTACCCAGACAACAGACCTGTCCGGAGGACCTGATACACAGCTGTTGAAAATGTGGTTCAGCTATACAAGGTTATAGTTAGGGCTAACTACCTGTAATTCCGGCATTGAGGCACAATATTAACTTTGGTGAGTTTAGAGACCAAGGTGCGGAATGCAAGTGGTACTGTAATTATTTTCTACAACAGTACCAAGTACAGTGCGTACAGTCTAACACTGTTCATAAGGTAGCTACTAATAACGTTAGCCTGACATCATCATATCTTTACACAACAGAGATCACACGTTAATAATACAATGCGTAGTAATAAAAGACAATAATAAAAAATACATACGTGTTTATTATACATGTTAAAATGTTCAACATCTTACCTGATCAACCTCTAGCTAAAGTCTTGTAAAATAGAAAATTCAAAACGTCAAAGGACCGGAAATCAATGTTCTCTAACCGATCCCGGCGTGAACACACATGCTTTTACAAACGTTCCGCTTGCTGGCAAAACAGCATTCACGATCATTTCTGTCCAAACGGTTTTTAAGGTTACTATTTAGATCACAGAGAAATCAATTTAAACTGTAAATTGAGTAAACCTATACATAATGCCAAATGAAATAATAAGTAAGTATTCTTAGCCTGCTATGTTAGTGTTTTCTAAACGCCCACGCGGAAAGGAAAACTAATGTAAGAAATATATATATATTTTTTTTTATTTATTTTTTATTTATTTAGTATGAACAATAAATACAACAACATCTGTTTATGCCAGGGTTGGTACACAAAATACACTACTTAAACAGAAATACAAGACAAAAAATAACCATAAAAAAAATAAAAAATAAGACAAGACCAAATTACATAAAAGGATGCAAATTAAACATATTTAGAGAGTACACGATCGGTCTTAATAGCCTTTTTTATTTTTAAGACCTCTTACAGTTGCGTGATATTGTTTTAGCTCTGCTAAAAGGTGTGCAAAAATTGGTTTGGACTCTGCCCATTTCTTCTTATGAATATGGAATTTTCCTAAGACTAAAATCAACTGGACAAAAAAAGAAAAATCTTTATCTATTCCACCATCTTCAAAGTAAATAAACACATCTTTTCCCCTCAATGTTAAAGTTTGACCAGTTTTACGTC
>JACXGM010007428.1:0-30671 GCA_016801145.1 Umbra pygmaea
CAGCTGGGAGGAGGCCTCGGGGAAGACCCAGGACTAGGTGGCGAGATTATATCTCCAACCTGGCCTGGGAACGCCTCGGGATCCCCCAGTCGGAGCTGGTTAATGTGGCTCGGGAAAAGGATGTTTGGGGTCCCCTGCTGGAGCTGCTGCCCCCGCGACCCGATCACGGATAAGCGGATGAAGATGGATGGATGGATATAGCCTAATAACGAAACGTGCAGTTCAAATGTAAAAAAAACTAAATATGTTGGCATATAACGTAATTCAGGTTTTTAAAATAGTTTCCTGAGAACGTAATTTGGGAGAAAATCTGAGATGTACGGTTGGATTGAAAGACTGGGCTGTAATCGTCTACTGTATGTCAGTCTTAATTTGTCATTTAGACTAATGTTAGAAGTGGGGCGGCACCTCTGATGTTACACTGCTTGTGTACCTAGATGTAGGTTCTAATATATAATGAGTACTCCCACTCAAAAATGAATAAAGCACCTTCAAGTGTTGAATAAAACTTACAGACAATTTTAAAGGCCATATATGTAACATGTGATTCGGTGCTAGATAGAAATGCTAAAACATAGCATTGCGAGAGACATTTTTCTCTATTTCTTTCGTTGTGTTTTTAATTCACACTTTAGTCTGGAGGCTTTTTTATTCTTCAGACCATATTTTCAGTTTTGATGTAAATAATTAAGTTAGAAAACAATGCTGACTTTTATGCATCTATAATTCAAAGGGAGTCTACAGTATATTGCATGAGTTTTTAATGCTTCTGGCATCAATTACAAGGTACTATATTTCTACTGGTGGAACACGAGGACATTCATTGTTTGTTGATGTGTATGTATTTTTCCATGTTCCTGAGTTTACAAAAGATACTAATTATCAGTTCTTTATGTCTGACCCATGTTTGCTTCTCTGGATCCTCAATATTTCCTTTTGCCGCTAAACAGTGCAGCCTTTTGCAGCAGTAGGTACAGGGACAAGGTCACAGAGATTAGAGGTGATGAGGTAGAGAGGATATCTATTCCCCATTCTCCTTGACACACACATGCACACACACATGCACATTCCAAAGGTTGGCACTGGACCCTGCTGTTTGAGCTCCATGGAGCTCAGCTGTCTCTTTTGTTTCCATCAGTGTGTCAGGGTCACTCGCGCCTGGTCCCCAGCAGAATACGGCATCAAATGGAAGAGTGGAAGCCTTTTATCCCAAATGCAACGCCACTCCAGAGCTCCATGTCACAGGGAAGCACTGGAGAAGAAACCTGTGCAATGAGCTAGGCACAGCATGTACAAGAAATCAGAAAGTAAACGATAATGGCCATGGTTAAAAGTAGTGTGTTCCACATATTGAATAGGGTGCCATTTGGAACATGTTATAGTGCAGGTCAAAGGTCTCAGTAGGTGTTTAAATACTGAAGGTGAAACTAAAGAAGTAAAGAAGTAAAAAGTAGGACAACAGCTACTGTAGCTCCAAGACAGAACCCATTGAACTAATGTATTTAAGGACTATCACATATATATGTATGGCATCATTTGCAATGTCCTCAATGACTCAAATGACCCAAGTGCTAAGTTGCTCTTAATTAAATATTGATTACATCTTAAATTAAATGCTTTTCCTCATACAGTATAGTATGTATGAGCAGGGCTCTAGTATTGAATAGAAACCTGAGACACTACCCAATCATTATTTAAGTGATTTCAGCATTTTGAACATTAAGTTTGCTTTCTCATAATTAAAGGTGTAATTTCAGTTCACCGAAAATTATAAAGTAAAATATTGTTTTCCCTCATTCTTAAGTAGTTTATAGACAAGGTTTGACTCATGGTACTAATATAAATAAAGAATGTAATGCCATAGTCCAGGGTACAGTATGTGGCAGGGGTGTCAAACATGGTTATTCTAGCAAATCCTTGTGGTAGGTTAGATTACAATAAATTCTGGTTCTTAGCCAGAGAATCCATTCTACCTGCAGCCTGCATAGGTTTCAGACCAGACTGATTGACATGCAGTGTGATAAGAAGTTCATGTTTTTAGGACACCACAACTTTGCGAGGATAGACGAGTGTAGCAGGCTACTTTTTAGCAGTACTAGCAAAATTTGGGCCAATGGGCCACTGTGCTGATAAAAATGAGTTTTCTTCATCGTCTCGGCCCAGTGAAGGAGGGAGGTTCAGGGAGAGCCAGGATACTGACACTGTGATAATAGAATAGCAAATACTGTCAAAGCGAGCTGCTGAGAAAACCGCTCTTGATAAAAGTTAGCCAGGACAGAAAAATCTGAATCATTGTTATTTGTTACTTGTTTGTCACACAGTTGGATTTCGTTTTACATTCTGTTATTGTTTTTAAGCCCTGACACATTCAGCTAGCATCAGAACCAGTGCAGGAAGACTCTTTACTTTCCCCATGAATTATGTTTTACCTCGATTGATGGTTTGCCCTAAATCATATTGGCTTTCTTGTATGTATCCAGATCTGCTTTCCATTGTTTGTGTGTGGTAATTCTTGCTTTTACTCCTTCACAAAATAGTTTTTATGTTAATCCATGTTTTTTTATGGTAACCGTTTTGGAAAATATCTTCAATGCATTTGGCCTGTTTTCCATTTCCGAGTTTACTGTGCAATTTGTTGTGGTGCAGTCATATCACAAAGTACTTCACTCTGTGAGTAATCACTTAGCACTGTGTACTTGTACTACATTGACTGGATGCAGCCATCCAGTCCTTCCTGAGCAGCCAAACACAGCTGTATGACTCAGTATTGTAGCAGTTATACCATATGATTATGGCATTTTTTCAGTTAGTGTCTCAGGGTTAGGCTATTGAGTGGTGGGTTGGTTTAGGTCTAGGTCCAGGGCTTTTTTTTGGTCCTAGTCCATCCTTGGTTGTTATAGAACAAAACCCTGCATGATCAAATATCAGAATAATAAACAAGATGGTTATTCCAAGTTGCTTATGTAAGTCGCTTTGGATAAGGACTTCTGCTAAACAACTAAAATTAAGGTAAAAATAGCGAATTAATAACTGTGACTGTAGAGTGAGCTCCACTAGCCCTTTCTTAAAGCCGTGAAATATGCCATTTTACAGTTTTGGCATCCTCTGTAATGTTCAAAATAAATACCAATGCATACGTAAACATTTTAATAATCCTCGAACTCATTATATGGTATAGACCTTGTATATAATGATGAACGTTGTTTAGTTCAGAAATTAATTGTTGATGCCCAGGTTGACTTTTGCCACGGTATAACACACTTATCCCTTGTAGAGCTAATTATCACGCTGTACACAACTCCACTCCTCTAGAACAAACAGACAAATGTATCTGATCTGCTGTGCTGGGAGGCAACACTTTCACTCTTAATATCCCTTTGTTTCTACCTGGCAGTGGAGACAGACTTGAAAAGCTTTGTCGGCGGGCCCCAAAGACATGAAAGATCACTATGTAGTCTACTTTTCATGCTCTGTGCCACCGTTAATCTTGGCAGAAACAGTGTGCTCTCCTCGCGTTCCTCTCTCATCTCAGTCAGACGACATGGCGGATTTGCTCTCGCTCTTTTTATCTTTTCTTTTGAGATATCTTGCCTCAAACTATATTCAGCCCAGGCCACATCAAATGTTTAATCTAGCGGAGGTGACAAATTAGCGGAATCACCTCTTTATGTTATTTTTAAAAAGGGCTTTATAGTATTCAGCTGTAAAGGCAGTTAGGAGATGGACCGTGACGAAAAAGTCTGATATCCTTATTATGAACAATTTGTTATTGTAACTACCAGGTGACAGGAACAAGTGGATTCTTCCAATCAGAGACTCTAAACCGTTTGAGTGAGCAGAGTTGCGACAGGCATGGAAACACACCGTGTCCCTACAACGTTCTGCCTATCAAAGCGACCTATGTCCAGATTAGCAGAACAACCAGAACACAACTGTATCCAATCTATTTCTACGCTGTATCCAGAACTATTGTGGTGAACCACCACTGAGGCAGTGGTTCTCCACTCCAGAGGACTTCTTCTGCCTGCAGAAGCCTGAAAAGACCTACAGAAAGGGGCCCTGCTTTCGAAAAGCCCATACGTTCCAATTCGTTCTGCCTATTACTACCATGCCTGTCTGATGCTAGGGCCTGCTCACTGAGGTGAAATACACCCAACCCCCCCGATCACCACACCCCATCCAACACTAAAACAGGGACCGAAAGGGGCTGTGACCCCTTGCCTTTTTGGGGGGCCTAGTCAGGCGTTGTTTGACAGATTGGTTGGGACACTAACCAGTCAGGGCTTTAAAGAAACAAAGAGGTTGGGGAGACTGGAGAAGAAGAATGGACCCTCAAGTAAGAAAGAGACATTGAACGAGAGAAGAAGGAAGGAGAAGGAGAAAAGAAATATATTGAACTGATGGAAAGAGCAACCTTTTGACCATATGGTCTGTAGAGGAGGACAAGAGCCCTCTTCTGTATTTTTAACAGCATACAACAAACCTAAATAAACTGTCAGGAATTTGAAAGGGTCTGGAAAGGCTTAGGGAAGATGAAAAAAAGAGCAAACATTTCACCGAAAAAAAATATGTTAAATAAAATGTCAAGGACGTGTTAAAGTATTGTAATGTAGTAATATCCCTTTAATAAGACCAAAATAGCTTGCAACATTTATTAATTAGAGTCACTGATAACACAATGATAGGGTTAGATTCCCACGAAGAATAAAAAAATGTAATCACTTACTAAGGTACAAGGAATCTCTCTGGATAACACTATCTCCCGAGGACTAAAATACAACAATAATTAAATACTACTAATACACATTTCATTTGTTGTAGCACATTTCACAAACCTGGGGTGCTTGAAATGTTTATTAAAACAGGACCCAGGCCACATCACACTGCCTGTAGTCTAATATAGTTTCATTTTCTAAGCATGGTTGAATAATTCCTCCAATGTTCTCAGTATCCTGAAGGGGAGAGAAGTCAAATAAAAAGCTATTTGTAAAATCTCTGTCCCAAATGGAATGCGGTTCCCTAAGTTTTACCAGTTCTTTAGGCACAACATAGTGAACATGATGTAATTTGGGACTCAATGCTTCACTCTACTATAATTTAATTGCTTTAGATGAACATGAAACATTGGTTTTCCTTCCTATTCTTCTTTTCAGATTTTGCATGACCATGTCCAATCCAAGCTGTGTGCTCTGTGTGTATTGGCATTCACTTAATTTCCACAATCTGTACGGCAATTTCGGAAACTATTTCCTTTCTCTGTAACGATGTGAGGCAGGAAAATATAATGTCGTTTTAAGCTTAATCTTTTATGCCAATAAATCCCTGTACAGATCAGTCCATGTACGACATAACTCTCATTAAAATGCATCAGGTTGGTTAGTTCGCGCAAGGGTGAAGAGGATTATGTTTTCCCTGTCTTCCTTCGCTCCCCCGTTCTCTGCTTTCTACTTTGCAGTTTAAGGAAATAGATGCCCACCCCTCTTCTCTCATGTACTCTCAGTCACTTTATTCAGTTGCAAATGACGAAAGCAGAAATAGGTTGTTTTTGTGGCACAAGAAACCACCCCTGGCCCCCGTCCTCTTTGCATTACTCTCTTCTCTCTCGTCCCCCTATCGCGCGCTGAGTAGCATTCCCCTGCCTCTGGTTGCAGATTGCTGGATTACGACGGTTCCAGGGGGCTCACCCCTGATTGTACACAGCAGCCAATGGTAATTTAGTCTGATTGGCTCGTGGGTCAGATGACTGTGGATGGGTGTTTTGAAGAGAGCAGGAGTGGGGAGAGAGAGAGACATGTAGAGAATGAAAGTGGGGAGAGATGAGGTGGCCAGAGTGTGTGTGAATAGCAAGAGAGAGAGAGAGGGAGAGAGAGAGGGAGAGAGAAAGCAATAAGGAGGAAGAATCATCTGCTCATGGAGAGAAACATGGATGGAGAGAGGAAGATATACAGAAGTTGATATTTGACTAAGGACAGCTAGTTTTGCTGAGACAAAGGAGAGATTGGCTGTGTGACATCAGTGGAATTGATACACTGTAGGCAGTAACTTCTAAAACTTTTCAAGGGGGAATGAAGTGAGAGTGGGAAGAAAGGAAGAAGACACAGATAAAAAAGGACAAAAAAAGACTTAGGAAAAGGATAAGGTAAGGTGTGGAATATAAATCATTCTGAATTCTCGCTAGAATGCTTCGCTACATGATCATCAATGAGAGATTTCAATTAAACGCTTGAACGGGTTGTTACTGTTGGGAAATGGTACTCATTGTCTTGAAGTTTTCTTTTGACTGAACATGTTAAATATGCAGAAAGGAAATGGGAAACCTCTGCAAATTAGACTGACAGGGTGGATGTCTGTGTAGGAGAACATTAGAATAGTTACAGTGAGTGTGTGGGGTTTTGTGAGTGTGTGTTTATATGAGTGTATTGTACAGTATATTTACTTACCAGAAGTAGACTCTGTAAATACAAGTGTACTGCTTTGTGAGACTGCTTGTGTTACAGTACAAACATGCATAACTTGACTATGAACCTTCAAAATGGAAAGGCTTTTTCTGTACACATCTACTTAGCGATTCAAACATGCTGTAATGTTGGCTCTTAGAGACTAGTTTAATCTCATTCCCGATGAAGGCGTTCTTTTTTCAACATGACAAATGCTCTTTTTTACCCCTCTTCTTTAAAACTATTAAGCTGTCTCCTGTCTTGTAAATCAAGACTGGGAAATACGCTGGTGGATTGACAAGTGTGCTCAGACACATCTAGGTGCACAAAAGCATGGTGGCTATTATCCGTGTCAGAAGTGGGGCCGATTAACACTCGTACAAGGAAATGAGTGATGCACATTATGCCAGGGTGTCGCTGTGTTGCCTCAATAATAACTTACAGCAGCTTCCCAGGATTCTTAGTGGAGCTCAGCCCTCGGGCTTCCGAAACGGCACACTATTCCTAACATAAAGCACTACAGTACATCTAACCTGTGGAGACCTGCGGTGAAATTCAGTGCACAACACGGGGAATAGCATGTCATTTGGGTTGCAGACAGAGATGCTTCGACAAGCCACTTTCATCCCAGTCACGCGGTGGTGGTTCTAACGCAGATTGACAGGATAATAGAAAATGAATCTTTACTTACCGATAGGCAGCAGATTTTACATATACTTTTGATGTCAACAACAATGTAGAACTATATATCAGTATGCAGAGGTGTTTTGAAGTGATAGTGGAGGGATATTGTAGAAGTGAATCAGCCTTGTGCTGTACTGTGTTCCAAATGGTCCCTTATTTCCTATAAGGGCACTGTGCAGAAGATAGGATGCCCATGGGATTCAACCCAGGACTGTGCTGGTTAAATTGTGGCAGAGTGACACTGATTGCAAACTTTCCTGATGACACTCATGCCCTGTGACATCATTTCCATACACCAGCGTTCGGGAAGAATGCCAGTTTGTATGATTTAATTTCTCCATAAATGACAAGGCTTCTTTTCATGGCAGGCTTCCACCCAGACGCAAATGAATGGATTTGCAGGAGGAAAAAAAGCAGACAGAGAGAATGAGACAGGGAGCGCTAGAGATGGAAACAGAGAGAAAGGGCAAGAGCGCTGGAATAAGACGTCTATTACAATAAAATAATAGAAGGAAGTAGGAAGGAAGTGGGAGAAAAGAAATCAGCAAATACTTTTTTTTGTACTTACCATGGCGCTGATGTGCTGCAGGGATCAGAGCTCAGAGATCCTATCAGTTTCAGCGACTCACACCCGGCCCCCAGAGCACAAAGAGACAGGAGGGAGAGTGATAGTGGAGGGGGAGAGAGAGAAACGGAGGGAGAGTGATAGTGGAGGAGGAGAGAGAGAAACGGAGGGAGAGTGATAGTGGAGGGGGAGAGAGAGAAACGGAGGGAGAGTGATAGTGGAGGGGGAGAGAGAGAAACGGAGGGAGACAGAGTAAAGAAGGGGCAAGATCAGAAGTAGCACCAGAGTAATCAACCTGTAACCCCTTTGCAGCAGAGTCCTCAGCAGTACACAACGGTACCCAGTGAGGTTGGGGCTACAAGGGCTACACAGAGGGAGGGGAGGAGGGCAGAGCTAGGGCTGCTAACCACAATAAAGGAGTGTGGCGAGGCAGGTTCAAAGCCTACCCCATGCCAGCAATCCTTGCAGGATGTGGAAGTGTGGGACACAAACAGACAAACGCACACACATCTACTACCCTTGTCCTAAGCTGAACATTTCGTTTTTACTTGCAATATATTTGCCTTGCTTTTCCTGGGTTCACCATTCTAGCAAGGTCCTCACAAGTGTAGTAATACAAGAACACACAAGCGATGTGCGACAGCGCTCCAAGCTCATTCACACACACATCTGCTTGATCTGAGAGAAAACACACCTCCTATTGCTTCAGGCGCTGTTTGAAGTCTGCCGCTGAGTTTTCTCTGTGAACTGGCTGTGATAGCGCGGCCATGCCGCAGGCTACCAGGGTATCGCACAACGTGCCAATGACAAAATCACACAGCCTGATGTCTTTCAATCTTACAAAGAAGACGAAACACAATACTCATTCAAATGGCTTCAACCGCAAAGTATAGCTGAGAAGTTAGGGTAAATTTAACCAGTTTTAGCTAGTAGGTTACGAAAATATCTCAGTTGACTGTATTTGTGTTCATTCCCCAACAGTTTTTGTAACAAAACATGAAAGAAATGAGTCAATCTGACATGGTTTGTAATCTTTCCACCCATACTATAATTTTAGTTTAATACCCTGTTCCACCCTTAATACCCTGTTCCCTTTAAGAAATGTGGATGCCTCCATCATTATCTGGGGTCAAAGATATGAAAGGCCTCATTGGTTGTTGCATTCTCTACTTTCTTTACCATGCAAAATCAATTTTGATTATACATTAGCCATAAGGCATCTCTCTGTGGTTCTTCATGGGTTATTTAATGATGTTGGGAGCCCCAAATCGGCCCTCTTTCACGGTGACTCCCTCTTTAAATGGTCCATTTAGGGACTAAGAGGTCTTTTTAAAGAAGGGTGAATGGAGGATACGGACATGCCCACTGTGAAATCAAGCCTTCTTAATGTCTTGAAGTATGGAAAGAAAAACCATTGCAAGAACCTTGAGCCATATAGAACACAGGCCACACACAACTTTGGGAGAAAGTTTGACCTGTTGAATAGCAGTTGACTGCACTGTCACACTACACATAAAGTCAGTGATTTTCCTCAACAGTTGCAATATGAACATGTTGAAAAGTTGTGTTCAACAAGCCAGCAATATGCTGTGGACAGAGCAACATTTAAATAAGGTCACTGTCTTAAGTCATTCAAGTCTAAATCTGGTTTAGTTCTGGCTTTTCATTGGGAGCACATTAGTTTTGTACTATTTTTGCCAAAGGCAGAGAAAGAAGGAACACTACCTTGTGCAGTACATAGAGTATATGGGTGTCATGTTGAAAGACTGACTGAGGGTTTGACGATTTAACATCACATTTGTTCAATTGCCAAAACTAACGACAGGATGTAACAAGACGCTTGGATCGACACATTTGTCAAATGCCTTATAGCTTTGCAAGTTAAACTGAGTTTGATCACTTCCCTCCGAAATCATGAGTTCAGTTACAAACATCCTCACAGTGGGAAAATCCTTCTTCCGGTTAAACTTTCTTTTCCCTCCGTCCATTTACAAACCTCTGTTTAGGACAGCAGGACAGCTTGTGTGGCCAGTCGTAACGGCAGGACCCGCAAGACCAGCTGCTTTGCATCAAACAAGTGAAAAGCCATCAGATTAGTCCGTGAGAGATGCATGAAGGGTTTAGCCAGCACAATCGCGTAGCATGTCACCTCATTAGGCACAACAAAATGGGAGCAGAATGCCTCGGGTCCTGGCTGTGACCTCTGAGAAGATGCACGCTCATGCACGCGCGCACGTAACCAAACACACAAACACAGCCATGACCCCTTGAGAGGGAAGAGCTGGGGGTGAGGACGTGTGTGTGTGTGTGTGCGTGTGGGGGGTTTAGCAAGGAGCTAATTTGACTTCATAATGAACAACAGCCCCACTTGAATGGAAAGAATAGAGAGAATAGAGTGTATAAGGCAGGACCAGGAGGGGCCCAAGGGTTCAGGGCCCACCCCAGCCGGCTAGGGGCCCTCGTGGGTTTCTGCATCCCAGGCTGCACCCTGAGTGGCACTCTATTCCCTACATAGTGGACTCTTTTAACCAGGTGCCAATACGGGATGGGTTGTTGTTTGAGAATGAACCCCTAAGCTGAGGGCTGAAGGGGGTGGGCAGAATGCTATCACCATAGCCCCTCCGGTCTGGGGGCTTCTGACAAAAGCACCACGCCCAGCACCCTTTCCCAGCCAACAGTCTCTTTGTGCCCCCTCAATGATGATTAAGTGTCCACTGTGGTACAATGAGCTCTCTATTACCTCATAGAATAGAGCTCAACACATTCTCCGTCTCTCCTCATTCTCTTCATGTTTACCGCCCCCCCCGCACACACACTCACCAAACTTTCCATCTTTCTCTCCACGCCTCCTGCAAGTCTCTTTTATTTCCATTTTTCTCACTTTTTTTACATTCCCTGTTCTGCCTTTTTGCAATAAATCTGATTGGTCCAACCACATGCAGCTTATTAGCGGAGTTGGAATTGCAGGGAAAGCGGACAGATGTGAACAGCTCCCTGTTAACAAAATAAGCACTTTCAGAAAATGGGGCACAGTCATAGGGCACAGTTTGAGTAGAGCATCTGAAATACATTGATTGAATTGCCAAACCTTACTTCAAATCAATGTGAAACATCAAAAATCCTACAGCATCATCAGCAGCATTGACCTTGCTTGCTTGGATTTTCTTTCTGGGCTCTTTTAAATCCTGATAAAAATCTGTGTGGCAAATAACCTTGGAATGTAGAAATCCATTATCAAGTCAGCACCTGAGAAATGGTGAAAAAAAAAAAGTCCACCCTCCCTCACCAAACTCGGCTAAGCATCGATGCGCTACTCGTTGCATGTTCTCCTGTCAGGCAGTAGCGTGTGGTGTGTAATACACAGTGTGAGGAGCATGTAGAACACGGCGTGAATGTTATTCAGACACTGACACTCCAATCTCATGACATCACACCCTCAGGCTGTTAGCAAAAGGCACCGCTCACCTGCTGTACAATGGAGAAAGAGAGGGGAAAGAAAGGAGGAAGAAAGAGGAGAAAGGAAGTGAGTGAGAGGGGGAGAGACAGAATGGAGGACAACGACAGTGCAGAGTGAGTGGGACACAGATGCATGCTTATGGAAAGCAGGACAAAATGTTTCTCCTGGCAATGGCAAAGAAATGCAAAACGAGGGCAGAAGCTGAAATCAGCAAATCAGGAGAAGCGAAGAAGGGAGCGAGAGACAATGAGTTTCACCAGGAGGGTGGTCGTGAGAATGGAGACGAGAGACGTTGAATCAGGATCAAGAAGGGGTTTAGGGCCCAAGCTGGTATCTGAGTGCAACACCATGCCTGGCCCTTCTTCGACCAACCCTGATCCGCTAGAGGACAATACTCTCACCTCACTCTCCTCATTTTTGGCCCGACCTTGCTCCCTCTCTTCCTCCACACTTACATTGTAGGCCCACTCATCGAATTTCAATAAAGTCTCCTTCACTACACCAGACACGAACTCTCACACACACACACACTTACACCTCACACACATTTGCACACATATTCATTCCAAGCGAGTGGACAGAGGAAAACTAATCTGCGTTTCAACATACTGTAATACGGAATCAGTCTCATCCCTCCATTCAATCATTGATCCATAATTTCATCCTTTCCCCCGTAGTTTCAGCGACGGAAAAGAAATGACACCAAATGAGCTTACAGGCCAAGGACGATGGTGTCGTTTGGACGGTCTAAGGACAGATACATTTGGGGGGGGCGGATTTGAAACTAATCTCTTTTCTCGTCTTTTCTTTCCTCAGAAGCCGACCCACTGACCACAAAGCAGGAAGAGGAGTCAGTAGCCTTTTGAAGAGCTTCCCTACTTTGCTGGAGGCAGCGGTGGGTCATTGGATCCCCGGACCGAAAAAAATCACTTTAAGACCCACAATTTGATTAGTTGTTATATTCGATATGGGAGACAACCATGGTGGAAGTGGAAGGATTTTCTATACGCTACTGCTCAGTACCACTCTGGCTCTGCTGGGCCTGCTATCTGAGGCCCAAGGCCTTATGGGTAGAGCCAGGACAGATGAGGGGGCTGGTGGAGGGCTTCTGAGGAGAGTGAAGCGAGGTTGGGTGTGGAACCAATTCTTCGTCCTGGAGGAGTACACAGGACTGGAGCCGCTATACATCGGAAAGGCCAGTACGAACACAAACACCCGCACGCAACCACACAGTAAATCAATGTGTTAACTGCATGCTACTCTAGATAAAAGCATCTGTTAACTGACCCCTGTTATTACTATTGAACTGTTCGATGACAGCTCTCAACTTTTCAATCAATGTCGTTGTGGTCGGCTGGACGCTCCCTATGACGACCGCAGGGTTTATCATCATGGATCAAATGCTCGATCCACTTTAACGCTTCAGAGGTCAAAGGATCCTCTTGTGCAAACCATTCTCAGTGGGGCAACTCCCAATGGCAGCCTATACCCTATGCAGTGTACTTTATAGCAAGGGACTACAGGATGCCCATAGAGCCATGGTCAAAGTTAGTGTGCTGTAGATAGTCATTTTGGACCACTTCCGTTCCATTCATTTCTCATTATCTGTCCTTCTAGCTAATCAGAGGAGACTCTTTCACTGAGAAACGTGTCTACAGAAGGGCTACATTTAGATTTCTAGGTGTGGTGGAGTCAATTTGAGTATTTTTACAGACATCTCCTCAAACATCCAATTGTGAAGTTAAATAGTGAAATCTTCAGTGAAGTCAAACAAAAGTGAAAGAAATTCATATTCAGCCTGTGTCCCAATGGCACCTTATGTCCTAGATGTTGAATATGCTTTGACCAGCTCTTTACTGCCAATCAATTGAAACTGTGCTAAAGTGCTCACCTTGTATAAAAGTGTAACCATGGTCATGATAAAAAATGCAGCTAGAACTTACTTTGAAAAATAGTTATAAGCTACATTCCTGGATATTTCAGTGGCGAGAGCAAAATCAATTTACTTTTTCTATCTTGAAGAAAGTACTTTTATCAGGGTAGTGGGTGGTAGATGTTTTTGCTGCTGGCATGCTGTGTTATGATTGGTTGTGTATCACGCACATGTGTGCGTGTCTGAACAGGACTGTGTGTCGGCATGTACTGTATCTCTAGCATCATTCATCATGCAGAAAGATCCTCTCAGAAAACGAATGATTGCACCACGTATCGACAGGCTAATACGTGTAATAACCGATCCACAATTTGACAATGGCCAGCTGATTGCACTGTAAACATCTCAAATGTACAATCTAAAGTAGTGGCTTACATGTTGGCATGTAGGGCATGTCTGTAGCTCCAATGACAACTACCACCGTGGATAAGAAGAAGTGGACCTGATTATACTGTACTGTGCCAAGCATCAATAAAGAAGCAACCAATAACATTGTTGTGTCTCAAATACAACCCTATATCTGGTACAGTGCACTACTTTTAACCAGGGATTATAGGGCTCTGGGTCAAAGTAGGTCCCACTAGGTTGGCATTTGGGACTGAATAATGTAAAACTTGTGAAAGTCGAGAGGAAGATTTGTTCTAAAGTGAGGCAAATACATTATATCAAATACATTATATCACCTGGGCTGCATGCACATAACGGAAAATATGAAAAGATTTAAGCAATAAAATAAGATAATAAATCTCAGTCAGTCATACACAAAATTGATGTTCACCAGAAAGTACTTTCAAGTATGGTCTTTCTAAATTCTCTTGACCCATTCATAACATTTGACCTATGAACTGTGATCCTAACAGCTCCATTCAGACATGGACCAAGGGGATGGCTCCATCAAGTACATTCTATCAGGGGACGGCGCGGGGACCACCTTCACCATTGACGACAGCACAGGCGATATCCATGCGATTAAGCGGCTGGACCGTGAGGTCAAGGCCCAGTATTTGCTTCGAGCTCAGGCATGGAACAGACAGACAGACCGACCCCTGGAGCCTGAATCTCAGTTCGTTGTCAAGATCCAAGACATCAATGATAACGAACCTAAGTTTCTGGATGGGCCCTACCAGGCCACCATACCCGAGATGTCAGCCATCGGTAAGTCAGAGGAGATCCGGCTATGATTTAAAACCCTCTTGAAATCCATACATTTCTAAAGATCCAAACAAGATTTCTTATCAAATGTTGCAACACTGAGTTTGATAGTGGGGGTATAAATGACTAAAATTATTTGAATTATATTTTTTCAGCTAGCTACATTTAGCTTAAGGAAATTAGACTAGTAAAATAGTTTTTATTTAAACAGCATTGAATGTGCACTGGAAGCACTGGCATAAAACACCTGACCAGTTTAGACCACCATTTTTAGCTAACTTCTAAATCAGCGACTTCAAATAACTGAAACCGCACCACCGATTCATCAGAATTTGTCATTATTAGGTTTTAAGCGTTGGCCATAGACCCCCTGACTTCCCTGAATGTTCCAAAGGATAAAGAAACAATACTCAAAGCCACAGGTTCAGCATTCCTGTCACAGTCACACAAGCAGGAGACAGGAGCGCAATCTAATAACCTTCTTTAATGGCGAAAATAAAGGAATCAATAAGCAGACTGCAAACATAGACAATTACCGACATGGCATACTGGGACTTTGGGGCTTATATACCCATCTAATGAATAACACAACACAGCTGTGTAACGGTGCACGGGTGTGCGTAATCACCCTGACATAGAGAAGGCTAGATCGTAATAACATAGAGTGTGCTAGAATGCCCAGTAACGCACAGAACTTAGAAGGTCCCTAATATTCAGGGGAGGTAGACCGGCGGGCAGGGCAGGAGGAGGACAGGGGTGCAACAATTCCTATCAAAAATTGAGAGGCAACTGATAGTGTACTTTACCATGGGGTGGGCATTCAGGCAGAAAATGACTATACAGTTGCCTCTAATAGCCTACATATTGACGATATTAAAGCAGCTTTATGCAAATACACCAAGCAGTTTAATAAAAAGCCTTTTTGTACAAATGACCATATTAATAGAATGAGTTATTTACTTCCTTCTCCCTTCCTCCCCTAGGCACTGAGGTGATTCGTCTGACAGCAACCGATGCTGACGACCCCACATACGGTAACAGTGCCAGAGTGGTCTACAGCATCCTGCAGGGACAGCCATACTTCTCTGTGGAGCCCAAGACGGGTATGTGAACACAGGCAAACAGTAACACCGGTTGTCCGCATGGCTTCATGGGCTAAGTAGCTGCGTTGCAGGACAGTCTACGTCAGGGGTGGGCAACATATGACCCGCCGGGCACTTTGATCCGGCCCGCAAGTGATCGTTAATATCACTTCAAAGTCAATTGACGCTCGAGAGCTTCAAAGCATCATATCTTGCAAACCATAGAAGCTAGAAAATAATGGTTGGTACCGTTTTTAAACCGGGATTTCCGCTGCGGAAAGTGATTAAACCATGTGGGTTAATTAGATTTGGAGATATTGAATCTCAGAGTTGGGTACCTCTCACTGACTCTATTTTAGTTTTCTAAAAACATTACAGACTAGAAGCAGGAAGTGAAAATTACAAAATATATTTTGGCAATGAGGTAGGACATCACCCTAGACCAGTGGTCCTCAAACCCTTCCATGAAGGGCCTAGTGTATGCAGGTTTTTGCTTTTACCTTGTACAAGCCTGATGGAGTAGCTCACTAATTGGTTAGTATCTCCTCTCACCTGGCAGTCTAGGTCCTAATTATGCTCTAATCGAAGGGAAAGACCCAAAACCAGCATACACTAGGCCCTCCATGGAAGGGTTTGAGGACCACTGCCCTAGACCAAATCAGGTTATATCTGCATGCATTAATCTGCACGCAAATTAAGCCTAATGAATGAAGGTTAAAACAAATTGACCAAAAAATCTTACAGAGCTAAAAAAATATCCCTGTTAGAATAACCGAAAAAATTGTTTTTTAAACTACCAGTGCTTTTTAAAGTAAAATCCTGTTCATATTAAAGAAACAGTGTACAATGTCTCAATTGATAAACACTGTGTTCTTTACAGTAAATCAGCATTATACAAAATGAATTATATTAAATATTCTTTTCCTTCAAACAAATTCCTTTGCCTGGCTCCATTAATATTCATGTATTTTTTCCAGGGCACAACAGTTACAAGACACAGACTAGCTGAACTATTTTAAAATGCTTTCCTACCTTTGAAAATTAATCAAACGTGCTTACTATTTGTTTTAGTATTGAGCAGTTTTTTTACAGTGCTGAATGTTATGTCAGACATCTGCTGTCATATACAACAACATCATGACTTGGACAACTCAAAGACTTCAAAGAAAGTGTGAACATCTGTTTTACAGTTACGACAGATTGCAAAACTGAAAGTGTATTATAAAGCTTGCTATTTCATTAGACATTTGTTTGATAACCTATTAAGTTAAAGCTAAAAGCTATCGTTATTTAGCCTACACAAAAACCTTGTTATTTCGTCTGAAAGGATAGTTCCAACTTGATATCTACCAAAACCAACTGTTTATTAGAGCTATGCACCGTTGATAGCTGGCCAGTTGCTGATAGTGAAATATAGATATTTTCTGCCTAAATGCCTACAGTATACAGCCAGTTGATTTATTCACACAGCAGCTATACAACATTCTTCACCTGTGGCACTAGCTTTCACTAAATATTTGTAATAGAGAATAACAATTTATAATTTCACAGATAGTGGATATTTGGGGTACTAAAGGGAATTATTTATTATCCAGTGAGATTTACACCCACCATATAAAGCATGTTGGTGCAAAACAAATGTAAGTAAAAGGGTTTTCCAACATTCGGAAACATTCTTTACCATTGGTGGTCGTTGCAAAGGTAAACAATGGGCAGCATGTCTCTTCCTCCATTAGACACACATCATGGCTATGTGTAATACAACTAAGTTTTAATGTAACGTCACAAAACACAATGTATCAAGATGGTTAAGTAGGCCCCCTGGTGACAACAAGAGGGACCAACGGGCAAATGTAAAATAAATCACCACAGAGCTGCAGTCTCTATAATGACAGTCAGTACTACATGACTAAATAAACTGCCTTCAATTCATAATAGGAAGCTATTTAAGGAATCAGACACACTCTAAAACACAGTCCTAATCTGCCCAGAGACCCGTTGTGTACTGCATGTCTGGCCAAACCATCACTAAATGTGACCTCTCTCTCGGTTCCCCAGGAGTTGTGCGCGTATCCCTGGCGGGCATGGACCGTGAGGTCAGGGAGAACTACTCTGTCATTATCCAGGCCAAGGACATGGGCGGCCAGCTAGGGGGTCTGGCTGGTACCACCATGGTCAACATCACCCTCAGCGATGTCAACGACAACCCGCCCATGTTTGATCATAGTAAGATTCCCTAGTATTTTTTTACATTGACAGCTTCCTTCTCATTTACCCCTCCAGTACCTTGCTTCATCTCATTTCCTCATGCTTTGTGCATATTGCTCGATTTCTGTAATATTATTACTCTTATTATTTCACAGCAAAGGTTTGCATGGCTAGAGAAGGGATTGACCACAAAGTGCTTCACTGTAATAGGAACACAGGCCAAAGCTGTTGCATGTGACTGTTCAAAAGCTTTAAAAGATTACTTTTCGTCTCTGTCTCTCCTGTCAGACGCCCCTGCCCCCGTACGAACACACTTCATCTTCTTTGGCCACCAGTCAGTCACCAGCCCATGAACCCTGGCCTCTCATATTAATCTGTCTGTGCTCATCATCCCTCCATCCATCTAGCACCAGCACTGCTTCCCCTCTGGCCTTTCCTCCCCTCGGCCACCAGTCGACCCCATGCTGCCTCCCTCTTGCACCTAACTGGGCCACCAGTTCCACTCCAGACTCGTGATGTGTATTTGATTGGCCCCTTCGCTCTCCTCATTACTTCTCAATGCGAGGTCACCAGGTCACTGGTCTGTCCGTCTCTCTTTTATCTGTTCATCCATGACTATCTCCTCTCTGCCTGACTGACTGGTGGGCTTGTCCCCTCAGCCCATACTCCACTCTATCTTCGTCTACTCACTGCAATTAGTCCCCTCACTTAAGGGAGATTTTAATGTTTTGAGGAGCTTCGGGGCCACTCGTCTGACAAGCATCATTTGTGAGCGCGTTCTTTCGGACACTGGAGCGTAGCAAATTGGGCACCGCTGTCACCCCTAACCTAAATAAGGTTAAATTGTTTCAATTATATACTCGTTGACCCACCCAAGACAATACAGCTCAATTTATGAATGTCTCGAACCTGATTGGAACAATTTGTGCTCAATGGTCTGTGCTCTGGGTTTGTCCTAAATGTCCTGGTGTAATTCAAGTGGTTCAGCACCATCTACAGGAAGAATGGGCTAAAACATGTTCTAATGCAACCAGTATCCCCCCGCCCACAGAGCTGTACCAAATGAGTGTTCCAGAGACAGCCCCAGTGGGATCTGTTGTGGGTCGCATCCAGGCCAAAGATCGGGACATTGGCATCAACGCAGAGATGATGTACAGCATCATTGACGGAGATGGAAGGGACACCTTTGGCATTAGCACCGACCCCACCAATCTGTTTGGCATCATCACCATCAAAAAGGTACAGTCAGTTACTGACACTGCAGTTGATAGTCACATTTCAGTTTGCATTGGGACAGTAAACAAAAGGTCACTGCTTGTGAATCTCCAAGCCACACGGCACTTGAGCCCAATTGTTCCTGTTTGGGGGTCTGTTAGATGACAAACATTTCAATTTACATTCATTTAGTCCAGAGCTCAAGTTTAGAATATGTGCTGATCCATCTCTCTCAGTGGATTATTTCTATTTGTTTAGGTATTTGTCAAGCTATGTATATTCTCAGTCATGCTTTTTGGATGTAAAAATTGGGAAGATAGAAATATTCCTGTTTACTCTGTACAACTGTATCTCCAAAATCTAGCCTCTGAACTTTGAGAGCAAGGCGAGCTACACTCTGAAGATAGAAGGGGCAAACACACACCTAGACCACCGTTTCCTTGACAAGGGCCCTTTCAGCCATGTCACCATTGTTCACGTCAGCGTCGAGGATGTGGACGAGCCCCCAGAGTTTGGCTCAACTGCGTATTATGTTGAGGTCCCTGAGAATGCAGAGATCGGCACGGTGATCAAAACAATCTCTGCCAGAGACCCTGATGCTGCCAACAATTCCATCAGGTAAGGACTGGGTTAAAACTGACAAAATGGAATCAGAGTAATATTGAGACAGCCTATGTAATGTCATAATATGGCCAGATGAGGGCAGTATGATCCTGAAGTCTGCAAGGAAGCCTGTTGGAAAACCCTTAAACTTGGGTGCCTGTATTGATGAAAACGATATATTTCTTTGTTGATTGTTGATTAGAAAGGTGGGATAATTGATGAAATACTGTTCTCTACTACACTCAGACCACACTGCCATCATGTGGTATCAGGGGATTCTCCCATTGTTTGTAATTACGCAGAGTAGATGTTTGGATAGAGGGTCACAGTTCCACTATGCATCCCAAATGACAGACTATTATTAGTCTCAAATTTTACATAATAGGTAAACGGGAGCTATTTGTGATACAGCAGCATCACTGACCAGACTGCACCTAATTATCTAATCGGAAATAAAATATTTAATTGGGAGATTAATCACACTAGAATATGGATGACACATGTGAAGAATATGATGACGTGACATGTCTGTGCTCCTTTATTTTTCCTCTTGCCCATTTTTCATCCGCTATACAAAAAACAGGGATATGATGAAGTGTCCCTGTAGAGAGTGCTGTGATTTACATTCTTTACATAAGAATAGAGGGATGGAGAAATGCATGCAGGGCCAGGGGTTGGCTGAAACCGCCACTTCAACATAACAACTTAAAGCGGATCATTTTTGGAGAGGTGACAAACAAATGTTGTTGAGGCAAAATACTTGATAATGCATCCTGTTATGACAACCAGTAATCATTTTGATAATGCAAACGCTCAACTAGAGACACCAAATTGTATAGAATCCAAGAATACATAATATTAAGTTCCTTAAGAACCACGCTGCTTTTCAAACGCTTCCAGTGTTATCCCTGTAAGATAAACATTGTCTGTAAAACACTGTGGGTGTTTGCCTAGGGTAGTCTAGCATCTGGCAAGCTGCTTCCAATGCACTGCTGGAGCATGGGTTTGAGTCTGGCCCCTTGACTTCCCACTTTCAAGTCAAATAAAGAATTAAAATTTTCTACAAACCTTTACTCCTAATATTCATCCAAAATGGCAACATTTTGTGCACTAGGGGATAGGGTTCTATTTACAGAAGAAGACACCCTTGAAAAAGTGAGATCAAGCTTCAGGCATTATGTGTGTGAGGAAAGACAACAAATAATGCTAAATAAACCTACCTTGTTTGCATGTTGAGAATAAGAGCATCTGGGTCTACAGTGCGTAGAGACTGTAGTAATAATAGTAAGTGCCATGTGCAATAGTAATACAGTAATAATAATTGGAAAAAAGGCATGAGACATGTTGGCTAATCTGCCAGACACAGTCTATATTTTATGGCAGGCAGCGACAAAGTGTGCTGTTAATGCACACCTTTATGTGCCCTCCCCCAAAAGGATCAGTAGCTTATTTTATTTTGTGAATTCTTTGAAAACTGGAATCATTATTTAAACCAGTGGAATTACTCTCCCTAATTGTTCTGTATTTTTAATTATTATTACTTTTGTTCCCCCATTTTCCTCCATTCTCAATTCACACTAACCCTGCCTTGTCGGCAGCTCCGCAACCAACTCGTTGGACAGATCTGTGGGATGATGAGGGGCACACACATGGTTCATCCAACCACATGTCACCCAGCTGCCGATTCTTTCACCCAACACGGAAGCCTTTAGTTAGATCATGCACAGGATGATTTTGTTCACCAACTATACTTCTGTGACTGTATTTACAGTACAGGCACCCGATTTGCACACAAAGAGTCGCTGGAGTGCGACGTGGCAGGATAGATTATCTGACTTCTAACCCAAATCCCGGGCAGCACTATGCCAATTTGTGCTGCCTTGTGCAGGAGCCCCAGGGAAAGTCAGATAACCCATAGTCAGGCACGAACCACTGACTATCATGACGTAGACTGTCCTGCAATGCAACGACTTAGCCCACTTTGCCACGCAGACCCCCAGTGTATTATAATTATCTCTCGTTTCTATTTCTTCATCTCTAACCATCTTTCTTTAATATGGTGCATTTCAACATTCGATAACTTAATCCGTCACTTGACATCTCACAGACACTCTCCGCCTCAACTGCACTCCTATACATTATACCCATCCATCACTACAGCGTCCCTGGTCCATGCATGCACACACATTTACAGCACAAGGGGTATTAATAGTTCTCCTTTTAGGGGATCTTCCTCTACCGTCACAGTGCCAATCAAGGCAGCATGAGCTCATTCTCTGCCCATGGTTTCATGGATCCTAACAAATGCAACACACTGACGTACACAGTGAATTAAATTTTTTGGCCAACACTAACTGCTGCTAAAACTAGCTCTGAATGCCCTCTTATGGAGTGTGTGTGTGTCTGGGGTCTGGTCCAGCCTGACAGGCAGTCTCTGCTGAAAACTCCAGTCTGTGTGTAGCTGAGAACTCTTTATTCTGTGTGTACAGTGACAGGGGAAAGATGCCTGAGATGGAGATGAAAAGAGTGCAAGAGAGACAGAGAAAGTCAGTGGATGGATACATGTATGGATTATGGATAGATTAGACATATATACACTGCTCAAAAAAATAAAGGGAACACTAAGGTAACATCCTAGATCTGAACGAATGAAGTAATCATATGAAATACTTTTGTCTTTACATAGTTGAATGTGCTGACAACAAAATCACACACAAATGATCAATGGAAATCAAATTGATCAACCCATGGAGGTCTGGATATGGAGTCACACTCAAAATCAAAGTGGAAAACCACACTACATGCTGATCCAACTTTGATGTGCTGTCCTTAAAACAAGTCAGAATGAGGCTCAGTAGTGTGTGGGGCCTCCACCCTACAATGCCTGGGCATGCTCCTGATGAGGTGGAGGATGGTCTCCTGATGGATATCCTCCCAGACCTGGACTAAAGCATCCACCAACTCCTGGAGAGTCTGTGGTGCAACGTGGCATTGGTGGATGGAGCGAGACATGATGTCCCAGATGTGTTCAATCGGATTCAGGTCTGGGGAATGGGCGGGCCATAGCATCAATGCCTTACTCGTGCAGGAACTGCTGACACAGTGCGCCAGTGGCAAAGTATAGATACATGAGAGAGAGTATAGATACATGGGTGCAGACTGTGTTCTGAAGCAGTGCTTCCATCCTAATCCTCTCCTCAGAGTGTCCCTCTGCTCAGTAGCAGTTTTGTTGTCATTATCTGAGGAGTCCTTTGGAAAGAGGTCCAGGACGCAGGAGATGAGCCAGACAATGCACTGCAACAAAGCCCAGTTCGTGCATGGTGTCCCAGTCCACCGCGTCTCAATTACCCAGAAGCGAAAGATGGCTTAAGATAGGCCTCATCAATACTCAATAAATTTTAGAAGTTTCTTGTTTTCTTTTGCCCACATTTTTGCTAAAACTGACACACACACAAAATGAATGTAACTCAACACTAATTCATCTTGTTTCTCCTGTGTTGCCAGGTATTCCATAGAAAGAACTAGTGACCTGGGGAAGTACTTCTACATCGACATCACTTCCGGGACGTTGATGACAGTACTTCCACTGGACAGAGAGGAGAGCTCCTGGCATAACATTACCATCTTGGCCATGGAGATGAGTGAGTAACACAAAACCCATAGAGCCCAGCAATCAGACAGTGTGACCATGCACCTGGTTGGTTTTCAATGAGGCCACATTATCATATTTGATTGTGTCATAAATTAAAACAGAGCTGTACACAGCTGGAATCCAAGGTCTAGTACAAAACATCTTCAGTCGCGTTTGTTTTGTTTTAAATGCACACTGCCATAGGGAATTAATAATATCAACTGACTTAATTCAATAAACGGCACCCTAACTGGCACATACGAGTAATTTGTTCATCAGATTTGCTGAGACCAACAGAGACAAAATGTATTTGGACAGCCATCCCAGTTCTTATTTGTTTTTACTAAGTGGCATTTTCAGTAATTAACTCAGTTCTAAATGACAGTGCAGTTTTGATAGGATTTGCGAAAAGACCAATTAGCGGGAACTGAGCTCTAAATTACCTATGTAAAAAAAGTCAGAGACTGAAAAAATAAGCCATTTCTGAGTTTGCATGGTGTGGGTCGGTGGGACGAGCTGCACAGATACGCATTCACCCTCAGCGGGAGAGTGCCAAAGTCAAGCTATTGATTGATTGATTGTTTGATGAAACCCGAGAAAGTACTTACTGCATGCTAATTGCATTTCCATTGCCAATTACACAGCTGATTAAGGTATGCAATTGGCCATTGCTATAATGAAGAATAACTAAAATGTAATCTTATTCTGAGCGACCTAATGTGCCTCAGGCCCAGTGTGAGTGAGGGAATGAAGAAGAAATGAACGGCAGAGCTGACTGCTCAGCAAGTATCGCTGTGGAGGGAAGACAGTCATTCATCTGAGTCTATTGCAGTCTGATAGTGTGTGCGCGTGCATGTCTCATGTTTGTTATACACTAACGTGCATGTTGTTTTTGTTGGTTTTCCTCCAGACAACCCCAGTATGATCGGGAGTTTGTCTATGGCCGTGAAGATTCTGGATGTGAACGATAACCCTCCATCGCTGACACACTTCTTTGAAGCATCTGTCTGTGAGACGGCCAAGGCTGGTCAGGTACAGACATGCACACGCGCGGCCACACATACATGCATGCCATACAAGACCCGTACAGAGGTCGAGTAAACAGTGTTTGCAAAAATTATAGAATTATTCAAAATGATTTAATACCACAGCAAAATGCAAACATAAGCATGAATATAAATGCACACATGCATCAATGTGACGGCCTGTCTTTGGCTCGCTTGCATAACGTCTCTCACCCCTCCCATGACTGACCTCAGCGGGTTCAGACCTTGGCAGCTGTAGATCCAGACGATCCCATCGGAGGGCACCGATTCTACTACAGTCTGCCCCCAGAGGCGGCTAACAACCCCAACTTCACCCTCAGAGACAACCAAGGTAAATAAACAGTTTAATTACATAGCTGGTAAAGCCACAATATAACCTGGACAATACCGCCTGGGAGAAGGGCAGTGCAAGTGATCAAATCTAAGCACAGAATGTAAATATAAACACCCTGCACTAAGACCCTGCACTTCCACCATCCCTCTAACTTGCCTGGCACACAACTAGTTCCCTTCGCCCGTAATCTGCTACAGTAACCCAGGTGCCCGCCGTTCGCATCTTACCTGGTGTATATAACAGAAAGTTACCTACGAGAATATGTAACCCCAGAGTGTCTAACTATCCCTTCTCCACATTAGGATATTAAGGATATGGGAACAAAACGAAATGGAGCCCAGGCATTGAATAAAATTATAAACAGCTGTAAAAAGCTAGCATTACAAAACAAAAGACACAGACTGTCTTAACAAGCAAGCAACAGATTACAAAGAGCTCCCCTCTTCAGACAGTCCACAATGAGAGATTCAGCACTATTTGTCTCACTACTCTGACTATGACAAAAATGTACAGATCCAGCTAAGTCCAAAGTCCAGCTTTTGTATTATGATATTGGAGTTCTGATAATGACATAACAAACAAGTCAGGCTGGACACACATTGTGTCCAGAACATTTCCAGCACTGAGGTCAAGTGCCAGTAAGCACTCATCATGTGTTACTCATCATGGGAATACTGGACAACACAACAAATTATTGTAAAACAGTTAAAATGTCCATCCTCCCTTTCTTTGACTATGATGAAATAGGAGCTAAAAAGCCCCTGAATAGAATATGTACAGTATTTTGCTACACTGCCTTATAGATTGTCACCAGCCCCCTTCCACTTACCACTGTGCACTTTACATATATTAACTAGCACTCTGGTCACTCCTAAAGACTACAGGTACTTTAGTTATTAGTTCAGGTACTGTAGTGCCAATGAATTGAACTAATTGCAAAAAAGCCTTAAATTGTATACTTTCATTTGGCCAGGTTGTCACAAATGTAATTGGTTGTTTAAATTGGAAATTAAGTACGGTGTGGTTTTGAATGAGTATGCATGTCTCTATATAAATACAAACTATTTTGTGAAGTTGTGGAGCTGCTGCAGTTTTTGAACCATGTGTACTTACAGTATCACCCACTCTTTTGGCCTACACACAATCTTTTGCTAATAGACCATTGTTGTTTTGGTGTTGCCTACCCTGTTGGTATTGTCAAAATACTGGAATCGTCACAACACCAATCCAGGACTAGTGTTGTGTTTTCTTTCCAGATTTTCCTCCCTTCCCAATTCCCTCTCTAACCCTGCCTTGTTGGCAGTTCCGCAAGTCCTTGTACAGATCTGAGGGATGACGAGGGGCAAGCACATGGTTCATCCGACCACATGTCGCTCGAGCTACCAATTCTTTTTGCACTGTTTACACAATACGGAAGCCTTTAGTCAGATCATCCATGGAATGATTACTTTCATTGACTATAGATCTATTGAATTCACAGGCACCCAATCTGAACATAAGGAGTCGCTGGAGAGCAACATGTCAGGATAGACTTATCTGACTTGTCTATCGCAAATCCCGGGCAGCGCTATGCCGGTTTTGCGCTGCTTTGTGCAGGGGTAACAGGGAAGTCAGAGAACCCATGATCTGGCTTGAACCCCAGACTATTTCAACATTGTATTTGTATTTTCATAGTTAATATCCATATATTTAATTAATGTATTTTGTGGTTAAGCTATGAAACAGCTATAACACATTTTACTGGTTAAGGTATGAAACAGCTATATGCCAGTTTACTGGTTAAGCTATGAACCAGCTATTAGACAATTTACTGGTTAAACTATAAAACAGCCATGAGACAATTTACTGGTTAAGCTATAAAACAGCTATAAGACAATTTACTGATTAAGCTGTAAAACAGCTATAAAACAGTTATAAGACAATTTACTGGTTAAGCTATAAAACCGCTATAAGACAATTTACTGGTTAAGCTATGAATCTGTTATAAGACAATGTACTGGTTAAGCTATAAAACAGCTATAAGACAATTTACTGGTTAAGCTATGAAACAGACAATTGACCATGTTACTTCCTTACTCTTTCATCTGTACAGCATTTGGTTGTTGATTTGTTTCAATTCATTTCTTACAAGGTATCTTTCTTCTCTGTGCCTGATGTAGATAACACAGCATGGATACTAACCCGGCGTGGTGGCTGGTCTCAACATGACCAGTCAGTCTACTACCTTCCTGTCCTCGTCTCAGACGGAGAACAGCCAGTCCAGACCAGCAGCAGCACCCTGACCATACGAGTGTGTAGCTGTGACGTGGAAGGCAACATTATGTCTTGTAATGCAGAGGCCTACCACCTACCAGCTAGTCTGAGCAGAGGGGCACTCATTGCCATTCTAGCATGCATCTTCGTTCTGCTAGGTGGGTCTTGTTCCAATGGCAGCAGTTCCCAAATTCAGGGAAGGGAAGAATCCATTGCAAACAAATCATGTTAACTCCCAAAAATAGTAATGTAGGTTCTTCCTCACAAAACAGTTACTTGAATGTTAATGTTTTAAATTAAAACACATTTAGGTTAATGATCATTACTGGTGCGGCAGTATGGTATTGTTGCCACAGACATCAGTATACTACCAAATACAGAGAGATTGACCTAGTGGCGATATTCTTAATCAGCATTGTTCAAACTGGTTTGGCAAGGGCTTGAATGTAACAGACGTTGATTTATATGTAGAAGTCCCGCACTATAGCTTTAAAACCACACGCTGAATCCTGAGTTCAAAATTCTAACATTGCGTACCTATTCAAATTTAAAACATTGTCTTATGGAAGTACTGGTAAACTATAGATGGAAATAAACTTAACGTCCTACACTATAAAATTGTTACACAACTTTACACAGAGCTTCAACAAAAAGTATTGTAGCCTATGGAGTTTCTGCAAATTTTTGAGGGGAAGTATCTCAGAATTACAATTGTGTCAATATTTAAAGCATCATAAAAGTCCTAATGTTCCTCCAGTTACAGTGATTGATGCCATTTAAAAGCTCTGAATCTGTACCTTCATAAAAAGTAAAATAAATAACGTATCTTTTGGTATCAACACTTTTTAAATTATATTAAAAGTGTAATTATGTATTGAAGTTGTATGAGTTTATTTAGGTAAAATTGTAGTTGCCAGCTGAATGCTAGCTCGTCAGGCATGCAGGCCAGTGTTTGTATGAGCACCCCAGGTATAGTACAGTTTGGCTAGCTAACTAGGTTAGAACGTATTTAATGTGATTTAGGGCTGCTAAGGTCTAGTCAATCTATGTAAAGAATATCAAATATCCAGTTTAAATGGTCTTTTACTAATTCCTTTAAGGTAAAATGACTAATGGTAAATGACTAAAGCAACCGTTAATTAATGTTTCATATGTTGGGCTTTCATTGTATCTTAGCATGTTTCTCTTTTATTTTCTAGTGATGATTTTGCTTATGCTATCTCTCCGGAGCCACCGTAAGAAGCCATTCCTGCATGACGAGGAGGACAACGTCCATGAGAATATTGTCCGCTATGATGACGAGGGGGGCGGAGAGGAGGACACAGAAGCCTTTGACATCGCTGCCATGTGGAACCCCCGAGAAGCCCATCTAGTGGGTAAGCAACGTCAGGATATGCTGCCTGAGATTGAGAGCCTGTCACGCTATGTTCCCTTAGCTTGCGTGGGTGGCCCACGAAGCACCAGTGGTGGTGGAGACAGCAATGTGCATGGGTATGTACTATCCAAGCTCCTGGAGGCTGACCTAGACTCCTGTGCACCACCTTATGACTCCCTTCAGACGTACGCCTACGAGGGGGAAGGCTCAGTGGCTGACTCCCTAAGTTCAATTCAGTCTGGAGGCTCCAATACTGATCATGAGTATGACTATCTCAATGACTGGGGGCCCAGGTTTAAGAAACTGGCTGAAATGTATGGGGTTGTGGAGACAAATACCATGCCCGCCTGGTAGAGTGGAGGCACGATCAAGAAACTCACCCCTACATACAGACATCTTAAAGGAAAGAGATAAAAAAAACATAGAGAAACAATGACACAGACAGTGACACAGAGAGACTGAAACAGGGACACACAGGGAAACAAAAAGAGAAAGTTCTGAAGGTGTGCTAGCCACAGAATTGCAGCAGTTGTGATAGCACCGCTCAGCATAGCTGATTCTCCACAGCCTTTGAGGTCCTGGTGACTCTGAGCTGCATAGCATTGTAAGCACATGGCTGCCATCACCATCCTTCCACATCTCCAGGGAGAGTCGACAAAGAAGCCTGGACTGACTGGCAGACAGCTAGTGCCAAGAGGCCCTCAAAGTAAAGGGCTTCAAAGCATATTAGTGAACTCCCATGGCCGACCAGGTCCTAGTCAAAGTCACAAGCAGCTCTTTCGTCCAAAGGGCCTGAATACCCTCAGATGAACACGAGAGTGGAACCACAGGGAAATGCGAGACACGGCAGATGTAGCCTTACCTGCCTGTACACACGTATGCAGAACACTCAGAAAAGCAGTTGTTTCATTTTATTTTCGAAAAATAAATTGGACAAGCTCATGCTTTTGTACTCAAAGCCACTATGTGACGAGAACAAAATGAAGGTATACATTTTGATGACACGTTTGTCATTGTTGTTTCAGCCATTTTGGTTCGAGCTGCAATTGAACTGCATTTTATCCCAGAGGCTCCATTTTGTGACTTTTTTAATTTATGTATTTCTTTTTTTTTGTGCTGTATTTATATTTCCTATAACTTATTTTGGGGAATCAAACAAGCAGTGGACATATTTAGATGCTATCCCAAGGTTCTAGAATCTGCATTCAAATAATGTTCCAATTATGTAAGTGTAAATGTGTCAATGACTTCTAATTGCTATTCTGTTAAGTGTTTCACATTTAGTTTCAGACAGTAGGGGAAATGGAAATTCAATAATTATTTTTGGATTTTAAGGTTTAATGTCTACATTCTATCTTGAACCATTTGTTATTTTGCTTCTGTTCTGGAGCATAAAGCCTAATCCTGCATTTACATTAATATAACAGGACAATGTGTCCCAAATGACGCCCCGCCACGTTTATAGTGCACCCTGTGGGTCTGTTGTAAAGTAATTAACTATAAAGTGAATAGCATGTCATTTTGGATGCATACAGTCTTCAAACCTTTGGTTCTGAGAAAGACTGGGGAATATTACAGTATCTGTATCTAAAAGGCCAGTTACCATCAATGTCATACCCATCTTCATATAACAACCTAGATGAGCACAACTAGATGTATGATATGTTATTAAGCATTTCATAATGTGTATCTGCCATGATCAGAAGTGTACATGAGCAAGGGGTTGGGGTAAATAACCTTGATTTTCTGCTTCTTTAAGTGCCAAATGTAAACAAAAATAAAAAAGTTCTTCAACAGAATGACACCAAAACATGTGGGACATATTGTGAAATAATATAAAGACATTTTGACCATAATTGATTGGGTGGACTCTACTTGAAAAATGTGCATTGTAAGTTATGCTACAGTATGTGATATTTGAATGTAGATACATTTTGTATACTTGGTAATAAAATCCAAAGATTATAAACTTTCTGCTGCCTTCAGTTCTGTTTCAAGTCAACGAGAAGATGTTGGTTGGGGTCTCAAAAATATTTTTAGATTTACCATTGTTCTCAATGTAACACATTTTCTTTCTTTCCACCAAATTTTTCCTCCCTGCCTTGTCGGTAGCTCCACAACTCTTGGACAGATCTGTGGGATGGCGAGGGGCACCACATCCAACCATATCGCCCAGCCGCCAATTATTTTTTGCACTGCTCATTCAACATAAAAGCTGTTAGTCAGATCATGAACGGGATGATTACGTTCATCAACTATACTTCTGCAATTTAATTTACAGGCACACGATCTGCACACAAGGAGTCACTGGAGAGCAATGAGAAATTTAGATGATTTGGCTTATCCATCCTAAATCCTGGGTAGTGCTATGTCAATTTGTGCTGCCTCATTCTGGAGGTCCGGAGAAAGCCGGAGAACACATAGTCAGGCTCGAACCACTGAGTATCACGATGTAGACCTGCGGTCCTCAAACCCTTCCATGGAGGGCCTAGTGTATGCTGGTTTTTGGTCTTTCCCTTCAATTAGAGCATAATTAGGACCTAGACTGCCAGGTGAGGGGAGATACTAACCAATTAGTGAGCTACTCCATCAGGCTTGTAAAAGGTAAAAGCAAATATCTGCATACCCTAGGCCCTCCATGGAAGGGTTTGAGGACCACTGATGTAGACTGCCAAGATACTTAGCCCACTATGCCA
>JACXGM010007429.1:0-13097 GCA_016801145.1 Umbra pygmaea
ATTTGCCGTTGTGCTTTATGATTTGTTTAAGTGTTTACATATTTGCTGTCGTGTTTTCATATTTGCTGTCGTGTTTTCCTATTTGCCGTTGTGTTTTCCTATTTGCCGTTTTGTTTTCTTATTTGCCATTGTGTTTTATGATTTGTTGAAATGTTTTCCTATTTGCTGTTGTGATTTGCACTTCAGGGCCACCGTATGTAACACCTACATCCACAACTACACCAGAGATTTAATTTGGCTAACAAGGGAAGGTTAAACTGAAACCAATGCAAGTAATTATCTTTTACTGTTTGTCTTTAAAGCAACAGAGATGTAGACCCATTTTGGTACCTTTAATGTGCTTTTCTGACAATCTTTCGCAGGAATAATTTAAAGGGCATTTTTTTAGCTATCAGAAAGACCTTTACCCTCTCAGCTGTCAGTAGCTTTCATCTCCATGGTTACAGCTTGGGGGAGTAGTATTAAAAACAGTGATATCACACAGAATCTGACCCCAAAAACAAATGAATAGAGAATACAGAGATAGATAGGGGATCTGTCTAGGCCCTATAGCGTAGTTGTAATTAACAAAATAGACACCAGTGCTTCTCCCCAGACAGGATGGTTCAGTGCCTTATTACAGAATATACTACATTATATATACTAGAGTGTGACTTGGGTACAGATCAAAGTTTACACCTAGGTCATTTAATCTTGATATATTTTCAGATAACGAGGTTATTCACTTGGAGCTTTCAATCGATAAAAGCACCCTGACAAAAGCTTTACTTTCATTACTTTCAGCAAAACAAAATCGAACAGATTTTTCTAAAAAGCCACAGTTGCATTATACTGGAAGGTGAGTGTTCTAAATGCTGATGACATTGAGTCACCATATGCAACTAATACATATGGTAGTATTTGGTTAGACAGAAAAAAGCATATTAGTGCCAGTAGAAGTAATCGAAATTCAACATATCCTTTGTTTTGCTTGCAGGTAATTTGTGGTTTGGTTTTACAATATAGCCAATTTATTTTCAAGTTGCAACAGATTTTCTCCCCTTGTCCACAGGGATCATATAGCCTCAATTTCCAGACTTCTAACATCTGGATATTCAGAACTAAGGAATCCATTGGGAAATGTGTTGCTGACAGACCAAGTGCTCAGAGCTCAGGTGCAGATTAGATGCTAAACTATCTAACTAACTATCTGTCTTAACCATCAGAACACTTAAATATTTGTAAAAGAAAAATGTAAATAAACACTTAAACATACTTAAAAAATCATCCGTTGCCAGTTACATCCGTAGCTGTCCTCAATATCTTCGACAGTATCACTACGAATTTTACCAAAACGTATAAAAAATATATAGTTTTACCAGTTGATTGACACTTTAATAGAACAACTTTAAACAGAATATGTGGTTTTGTTGTTTATTTGATTGTATACGGACAATAAGTCTGGCAGGTATGGACACACAAACAAGAACCACATACATGGATGGGCACACACTAGCTTCCCGTGTGGCGCAAGGTTAAACTGCAAACCTGAACTGTCTGGACTTCCTGTCCAGGTGTCCACTGTTAAAGAACAATAGTCTAGACGTGCTAATGAAGGTAAACGGAGAGTGCATACCTCTTTCTCAGAGATGTACAGATGGTCTCCTCTCAGTATCACGAAACGGTTTTTCCAGATTTCTCTAAATATCCCTTTCCCACAGAACTTGCGGATCCAACCGACTTTGTCTGGCTGTGATGACAGCTGGTATACATCTTGAGGACCCTGCATAATTTCAAGTGGAATATAAACATAAAAACAAGTTTAGCTACATACTAATTTGGTTATGAGAATATTTACAAAAAAGTGTTCTTAAGGCAAGTGGCTTTTCAATCTCAGCTTCAGACACCTGGTATCACTGCGTCTTCCCAAAAATGATAACAGTGCGCTCTGTGCGTAAAATATGATTGCAGGTCCAGGGTGTGGCAAAAAATATGTCTAAAGCTACGAACTGGTACAGGGTAACGGCCATTTGACATCGTTACACTAATGAAAGCATATTGTACTCTTCACTGAAAGATTGACGCCATATAGTTTAAGAAATCGCTGTAATAGCAAAAAGGAAACTGATATTATATGTACATTAAATATGGAATGCGTAAGATGGTGACAAACAGTTACATTGTATGATGTGTACCAGATATAGGCATCATTTTTAATTTAGCCGCCAATGTTTGTTGTGTTGTGAAAGCGCGCATAACGTCAAATTCATATTGCCACTTCTATCACAGACGATATATTGATGTACGGAAATACATGCACACATTACTTAATAAAAAAACAATATCTTACCCGTTTGGCCAAATTGCTCTTCTTCATAATGACAGAATCACTTTTGTGAATGAAAGCCCGGAGTTCCTCCAGTTTGAAGTATTTTCTTTGTTTTCTGAAGAGATTTTTTTTGCGTTAACTGTCTTTCTCTGTATTTTCTGCCGTGTTTTATCCTGATATTGTTATATTAAGGCTTTCTCTTGTTAATTTCGCTGACGTGCTCAGGAGCCTATGCACTATCCGCTATTATGAGACCGCGGCATCGTCCCTGCACCTCGATCGGTAGGTAGGGTACACTGATCTCAAACAAGTGGGCTGAAAGGGTATTCCAGATATATTTGCGTCCTACAGCTCCATCTATTGCGCTGTCGACGTGATGTCACCAACACCACTCAAAGTGCTCTTATTTTGGGAAAATAAATAGGCTACAGAAAAGGCCATTTGAGTAGGCTAAAAGCCCAGTCAAGATCTTAACATAACCACATAGTGGTATATACTAAAACCACCATTCAATTATTTTGGAATAAAAGCCAAGTAAATATCCTCACTACACTAATCCACAAGTTATATCTGTTTAAATTCTACCATTACATTTCAAATATAACTTATAGTAGGCCTAACCTACATTATAGGACATTATAAGACAAAAATCATCAAGATGACAGTCGAGGCTTACCAGGCATATTTACATTGAAATCTGAATTGACATATTTACATTGAAATCTGAATTGACATATTTACATTGAAATCTGAATTGACATATTTACATTGAAATCTATGGAGAGAAAAAACCTTTGAATTTTGGAGATGTTTTAATAATGTGCACCATAGACAGTATCTTAACGTTTGCCATTAATTTTCTGTCTTGACTTTCACATGTGGCCATTCCCCATCCATTCTCAATATGGGGATCTGTGATGGATCCATTAAATCAAGCTTGGTCCTTTAGAACAAAGATAAATTGGGCAAACTGACCTGTTGTACGACTGAAGTCTCTTGGGTTCAGATGGAGGTTGCTGGCAAAATAAAGCCTGGGGCCAATTTCGAAGGACTCCAATTCCATATACTACACTGAATAAACAAAACACTGAACCTCACATTTTTTGGATGTTGTCAATGAAATGAAGAGCAGCATTTTATTTTATAAGAATTGGCCCACTGTGGACTGGTTGTGCGTTCTGGCCTTACACAGCATCGTTCATTAGACATCAAAGGAAGATAATGGAGAGAAACATGTGATGAGTCCCTGGACTTGTGAAGTAAGAAATGCAAATGATCCTTTTAAAGAGTGTTTTTCTGTTGTTATATTTAATGGACGTAACCCAGGCAACGCAAGTTGTTTTTGCAGTTGTTATTGTTGCACAGGAGGGGGATTAGGGTGGGGGGTTAGGGATGTGGGGCACTTGGCAAAGAATCAACTACATAAACATCAGCTGCCAAACAGGTTGATTAGAGGCTTGTTGTGTCAGGGAATCCTAACACCATCTTGGGTGTTGACAACTTGCATTCAACTCCTTACACAACACGACATCCCTGAATTAAACAAGAGCATTTCAAATGGCAGAATCAAATTATTAAACATAGCCAAGTTTAGAAATTACCTGAGTTTACAATTTTTGTCATAGTAAGAAACTTGGTGCAGGTACAATTTTGCCAACCAATAGCACAACAGAGGGGTGTTTGTCGAAGATATTCATAGAACGTGTTATGTTAACATAATGGATATGATGAAGGAGCAGGATTATGTTATCGGTATTGATCTAAGGGGGAACGTTGTGCACAAAAACAATACAAATTAATGAAATCCAGTGAGGCTTCTTTCCATTAACTGACACAAGAAAAGAGTGATGTAAATTGGATTAACTGAAAACAGGAAATGAGTACAATCAAAAAAACGAAGGACATGCAACATCACACTTTTTACATTTATTTGGATTTTCCTTAAAATATTCACAGCCATTTCAAAATCTGTAGGTTTAGACAACATTTAAGAAGCATGGGATAATATACAAAGACACAGGCAAAAAAGATACAGAAACATACGCTGTACATATGTTATCTCAATTACTATTGTTTTTGCACGTATATATTTCTTTATGATAAACACATCTTGAAAGTATTTTCCTGTTATGTTGCAATACATTAAAATGCTGGACACACTGAGAGTGTGGTGCGTTTTTCCAGTCACAAGTCAGTCACCGGGTAACCTAGTTACATGGGAAACAGCTTGCTCTGGTACCCAGGGGTAAGTAAACCTGGATGTGTAATTAGGTCACATGTTCATTTGGTTGGAGGTAATTAGTTGGAGTGAGCTAAAACAACGATTGTGACAGCTTAAAGTAGTGGAATGTTTTTAGTGGATGAGCTCATGAATAAAGTAAGGGATAACAATAAATACAGTCTACAGTGTGTGTGTCCAAACATTCAGCGTCTGTTGGGATGACTACCCGCCCTCTGCACTCTTTCACCGCCATGGCCCGCCCCTGCCGTCGACATCACTTCCTCCAAGAAACTGTGGGAGAGGGCAAAGAAGAGACATTACGATCATTTTCTGGTTGTTCCTCACAAGGTTTAAAGCAGTATTCTGGTGGCAGCTGTGCCGATGAGATATGGTCATCTGTAAAAAGTAGCCCATGTGACAGTGGAAAACATCCAGTCCTCTGCCAGTGCTCTGTCACACGCACAATTATTATGTCAGTGTGCGTCACCAAGGTTACAGCCTTTGGAGAAAGTAGAGAATGAAGTCATGGCTACAAAAAACTAAAGAGGAACAGTCATAACAGCTATTTCTGTTTCCTGAAGTCAAAGAATCATTGCTTTGAGATCCCTGTACCCTTCTCACTAGGGTTGGGAAAAACAGGTGCAATGGATAATGGTCTTTAAATTACCACGTTTTAAATGTTTTATATGTTTGCGTATGTTGTAGCTTACACTAGGCCTGTTGCAATTATTACATAACTGCCTAATCGCGATAATTTGAACAGACAGCAATCATTTTGGATAATCGAAATTATTTGGATTGTTTTAGTCATATATATTCAGAACAAATTAGTTAATTTTACACCACTGGAGTGCTCCCCTACTGGTACAGCAGTGCTTTTGACAGCTCCAGGGAAAGTTAAGTATATGATCTAGTCATTTGCTTTCATGATGTTTAAAATATATGATATTTAAATCAGTTTATAATTGTTCTGCAATGCAATACAATCAAGCAGCTGTTCTGTCATGTACCTTTCGCTGCATTATTATTTATTTGACAAACACATTGCCCATTTATTTCATAAGCACTTGATCAACCAATGGAAAACATACCCAAGCCAGTGTAAAACAGTTTTGACAGTATTAAATAATATTTACATAATTTGCATACAAATGTTTGGATGGAATTACACAGTAGCTTTATTTTCCCCCATTTCATATTCACTTTATGAAGTACTGTAGGTGAAGAAGATACGTATGCAGGCTACAAGGATGCTTGAATAATTTTCAGGCATCCTTTTAGCCTACATGTCTTTACTTACTTTTTCCGTTTCGTTGGGTAAGCCTAAAGAACTGTGCACAACTTAAAAATCAAAATCTTCACTGTAAATTGTGTAATTCGTTGAGAACAAAATGATGTAACAACAGTCAATGGAAACCAAAATCACTAACCAATGGCGGGCTGGATTCAAAGTCACACTAAAAATCAAAGTAGACAATTTAAAACACAGGCTGTTCCAACTTGCGTTAATTTCATCACGGTAACTCATAATGTGACTCAGTAGTGTGTATGGCCCCCATGTGCCTGTTTGCACTCCCGACAACATCTGGGCATACTCATGCTCCTCGTGGATGGTGTCCCGGGGGATCTCCTCCCAGACCTGGATTAGAGCATCAGTGAGCTCCTGGAGAGTTTGTGGTGCTTGGTGGCACAACCCAGAGGTTTTCAATTGGATTCAGGTCTGAGGAACATGAGGGCAGGTCAATGGAGAGGAGAATGAAGGAGCCAATTCAGAGATAGTGATGATTAGGTTACCATGATGGTATGAGGGCCAGTTTGGAAATTTGTCCAGGACATCGCGGTTAATACCCCTACTCTTACGATTAGTGCCCTGGGATCTTTAGTAACCATAGAGTTAGGACACCCGTTTAACACCCTATCCGAAAGACGGCACACTACGCAGGGCAGATGTCCCCATCACTACCCTGGGGCATTGGGAATGATATTTAGACCAGAGGAAAGGGTGCCCTACTGGCCCTCCAACACCACTTCCAGCAGCACTGGTCTCCCATCTGAGGATTAACCAGGCCCAACCCTGCTTAGATTTATAAGCAAACCAGCAGTGGAAAACATGGCAATATACTGCTGGACACTTTCATGTCTGTCACATGTGCTCAGTGTGAACCTACTGTCATCTGTTAAGAGAACAGGGTGCCAATGGCAGTCCTGCTAATTCTGGTATTCTCTGGTGAATGCCAATCAAGCTGCACAGTGCTGGGCTGTGAGCACAGGTCCCAATAGAGGATATCATGCACTCATGCCACCCTCATGGAGACTGTTTCCGACTGTTTGGTCAGAAACATGCACACCAGTTGCTCGATGGAGGTCATTTTGTAGGGCTCAGGCAGTGCTCCTCCTGTTCCTCCAGAAAACAAAGGAGCAGATACCGGTCCGGCTGCTAGGTTGATGCCCTTCTACGGGTCTGTCCATGTCTCCTTGTGTACTGACCTGTCCCCTAGTATCTCCTCCATGCTCTTGAGACTAAACTGAGAGACACAGCAAATTGTCTTGCAACAGCACGTATGAATGTGCCATCCTGGAGGAGCTGGACTACCTGTGCAACCTGAATGGGCTGTAGATAGCGCTTCATGCTACCAGTAGTGAAAAGGACACAAGCAAAATGCTAAAATAGAGAAGAATCAGTCAGGAAGAATGAGGAAGGAGCAATTGTCTGTGGCAATCACCTGTAAAAACATTCCCTTTTTGGGGGTTGTCTTGCTTTTGCCTCTCCAGTGAACCTGTTGTGACTTTAATTTGCACCAAAACAGGTGACATTGATTCACAATCACTTGTACTTCCTAACTGGACAGATTAATATCCCTAAAGTTTAATTGACTTGGTGTTATACTGTAATGACTGTGCATTACCCTAATTTCTTTGAGCAGTGTAGTTATTGACATTGTCACTACATTGCCATCAGCCATTTTTAAATAAAAAATATCTAAACATTTGGTTTTAAGACAAATGAAAAGAAGATAATCTAATAACTTGGAAAATAATAAGTTGGATTTTATTACTGTCTTTTAGCTATTGCAAAGGCATTTGGCATGTAACTATAAGAATATTTTCAAAAAGTGTAATGTTTCAAATTGTTATTTATTTTATTATCATTTCCAGCTGCCTTTTACTTTGAAAGAAAACCAAAACTATACACTAGTGTGGCTTAAGGCTATTGTGGCTTAAGGCTTTTTTGGATGGATTAATATAAGTCCTTTTGTTCTAGTGTCTAAATATAAACATTCGTCCTAGTATCTATTTTCACCGTGCCTGATGGCTCATGTTAACAGTATTTTTCATTACACACTGTGTGCACAATTATATTGCAAGTCAGTATTTTGACCATATCATCATTATTATGCATATGTTCCAACTCCAAGCAGTATAAACTGGAATGCTTATTGGATTTAAACATATCAGGTGATGTGTAATTGTGTAATGAGAGAGGGTGTGGTCTAAGGAGATCAACAGCCTATATCACGGTGTGCATAAATATTAGACAGGTTCTGTTCCTCAGGCAAAATGGTCCAAAAAGAGATTTAACTGACTCAGAAAAGTCAAAATTGTAAAAAAGTTTTTCAGAGGGATGAGGCACTCTTGAAATTGCTAAGCTATTGGGGTGTGATTACAGAACCATCAAACATTTTGTTCCAACTAGTAAACAGGGTTGCAAGAAACGTGTTGAGTAAAAAAAATTAACAGGCAAAGATTTGAGAAGAATCAAACGTGAAGCTACCAGGAACACATTATCCTCCAGTGCTGTCATATTACAGAACTGCAACCTACCTAGAGTGCCCAGAAGTACAAGGTGTTCAGTTCTCAGAGACACATAAGTCAAAATGTCAAGACTGGGCCGAGAAAAATATGAAGACATATTTTTCAAAGGTTTTATTGACTGATGAGATGAGAGACTCTTGACGGACCAGATGGATGGGGCCGTGTCTGAATCAGTAATGGGCACAGAGCTCCACTTTGACTCAGACGCCAGCAAGGTGGAGGTGGGGTACTGGTACGGGCTGGTATTATTAAAGATGAGCTAGTTGGACCATTTCGGGTTGAAGTTGACTCAATCTCAACTCCCAAACCTGCTGTCAGTTTTTAGAAGACCCTTTCTTCAAGCAGTGGAACAGGAAAACGTCTGCATCTTTCAAGAAGATTTTTATGCATGACAATGCTCCATTGCATGCATCGAAGTACTCCACTGTATGGCTAGCCAGTAAAGTCCTTAAAAATTTACCTAAACCCTGTTGAGAACTTGTGGTCCCTTCTTAAACGGTCAATTTACAGTGAAGGAAAACAGTACACCTCTCTGAACAGTGTCTGGGAGGCTGTGGTTGCTGCTGCACAAAAAGTAGATTGTCAACAGTTCAAGAAGATTACAGACTCCATGAATGGAAAGCTTATGACTGTTATTAAAAAGAAGGGTGACTATATTGGTCACTGATTTGTTTTGAAATGTCTGACATTTTTATTAGCATATTTTGAGTTGTTTGTTTATTATTCTCACTTTAACAAATGAAAATAAACAAGTAAAATGGGAAACTTTTCATTTTTCATTTAGTTGCATAATTATTCTGCACACTAATAGTTGCCCAACAAATGTGCACACAGATATTCCCAGAAGAAAGCAAAGACCTCACTTTTTAATTTTCTTAACTATTCAGGTTTGAGGTGTATTTACATTTTGGATTGACCAAGAGCACTGTAGATGTTCAATAATACAATAAATCCTCAAGAATACAACTTGCCTAATAATTGTGAACAAAGTGTATAGCCTTGCCAAAAATGCAGCTGTTCAATACAAAATGACTTAACCTGCGAGGAAGAGGAGTGGTTGTGCATGTCGATGAAAATATTGGCAAAAAATGAACAAAAAACTATTAAATTATTAATCGCTTCAAGTGGGAAGTATAGTTGGTGAGCGTAATCATCCGGTGCATGATCTAACTAAATGCAGCTGGGCGACATGTGGTTGGATAAACCATGTGCGTGGCGCTCGCCATCTCACAAATCTGGCCAATGAGCTTGCAGATATGCCAACAAGGCAGGATTAGTGGGAATTGTGAAGGGAGGAAAATGGGGAAAAATATATATATATATATTTAGTTAATCACAGTTATTTGTATGACAATTAATCGTCAGCAAAATGTCATGATCGTGACAGCCCTAGCATACACCCTGTTGTATTTCATCTGAGTTTATTTATGCAACAGTATTACGGTATTTACGACAGGTATTTACTAACACTTTGTTGTTTTGGGGATATGCTGTAACGTCTCCCTCTGCGTTTGACTCCTGCCTCCACCACAAAAGTCATTAGATATGCTGACGTTATTCTACACAGAAAACCTGTTTAAATTCTAGATTAACAAATATGGATCCATTACTGGGCATATTTCATAGAAATCTGGAAACACTAGCCAGTTACATTAAAGTACTAAAATTTGAATTTAATATAATATATATACTTTAAAATTGTGTCCCAAAAATGGTTAGATGTGAAGAACATATGTCCACGCATCAAAGTTTAAAAGGTAGAAAAGAGCAACGCGGTATTGAACCCACAACCCTCTGGTCATAAGCTTCCTTCTGTTTTTTTTTAAACAAAGCTTTTCAAATAGAGGTTCATTCAGTCAGTCATATTGGAATTCAATACCTGCCCCAGTTATCATGCAGACCCCTGCAGTGATGGTACTGGTACTGTATTGGTCAACATAATATCCAGCTGGTGGCCCACAACAGCCAGCACACGGAAGTAAAAGCTGGCCTGGATAAACCTCCCCCAAGGGCTCTACTGGGTCTTTTGTGTGGCATCCTGCAGAGAGCATTATCATCAACCAAGTTGTGAGTACCTATGGGCTACAAGCAACACAGCCAGGACGAAAGAGGGGAAGGCGCAGAGGAGAATCTCAAAGACGTGTTAAAAAGCCCTATTCATTCTGGCTTACAGTGCCTCTGGGTGAGGGGTTAGATAGATGAAGGTCCAAATGTAGCACACTGAGCTATGAGATGAGAAAGCAGGGGATGTTTCATCCGAAGCCAACATTAAGGGGCTGTGTTATAGAATTCCCCTGCCTGGGCATCTCATCAAATCTCACAGCAACCCCCCCCCCATGCCCCCACCGCACGGTGCCAGCGAGACTGACAGACCATAAACTGGCTGCCCAAACTCCTGAAATATGAACATGTGACATACTGTCAACATCAGCTAAATATAAACAAGCGTTTGACAGCCGCGACACGGAAATACAAACAACCCATGTACAGCGAGCGTCAGCAATCCAAAAGCATGCGACGGCGACTAACAGAGTGGTGAAGAACACATCTGACAGTTGTACCTCGCACTTCTGGCAGCAACAGTAAGTGCTGCAGTACAACATTATAAGCCTCCGGGCCAGATCAGTAAGGTTTCCAGCTCCGGTCCCAAAGGTGGAACGTGTTGGATGGTGTTACATAACCCAGAGCAAGAGGCTGACTTCACCAAAGTTGCATCAGCCGGCTCGTGGCTATAAATGTCAAAGGAGTGGACGCAGACCATCCTAACTCAGCTTATAGGTGCTGCTAAGCAACCTGGGTGATGTAACAGACCTGCAAACAGGGCCTGGCTGTCTCTCTGGGGTCAGATCAGGTCAAACTCCAGAGACACAACAGTTTGATGAGGAGCACTATGTTGTCATACAACTGCGAAAGCTGGATTTTTGGTGGGTTCCTGTGTGTTTATTTGTTTGTTTGCTTGTTTGTTTGTGCAGATTGTGATAAAAGCCAGGAAAGACGTTCCCACATGGGAGTGTGAGGAGGGGCGCTGCAAAGAGCACAGCCTCATCTCCTGAGCCCCTTGTGTTGCGTAACGACACCAATGTTCTATTCAGTTCAGCCTGAAAAAACATATAGGAAGAGAAACTATTATTTATTCAGCCAAAATTGTCAGAGAGAAAGAGAGACGAAAGGAGAAGGAAACAGGCTGAGAGACACTGAGTAGGGAATCTTTATGCAGCATCGCAGAGAGATGGAATGAGAGACCCCAGGGAGGAAAATAAAAAGGGACCAGATACAGAGAGAGGGAGCGGGGAAGAGAGGATGCCAACAGTCGAGTTACTGTCAAGAAATAATCAAGAAAAGAAGGGCCTTGATTCCACATCTTCACCAAACAAAAAGCAAGAACAACCCAGTCTCAAAGGGCACTGGCATGCAGGCTGGAGCTCTCTTTTTGAAATTGTTCAACCCAGGGATTATATGGCTATAGTGAACCATGACTTGAACAAAATATTTTTGGGTGGGTATTTAAAAACAAAATGTATTGACCTAACAGGTGGAAACAGAAGCAAGACAAGTGAAGACGGAGGGAAATGCGCACTCTGGCGTGGGGAGCTCAGACCGTCACGCCAACTCCGGCACGTTTTTTACTTTCAAAATCATTTTGCAGAAAGATACTACTGAATCATGTAAAAACAAATAAAAACTTGCTATCCTTAATTGATTTAATGGGTATTAGTGAAATGTTCGTGAGCAGGCCAAAATATGTTTAATGTATGATCTAGCCTGTACTGTAGCCTGTAACGAAGCATGTACTGTAGCCTGTTCCAGAGTATGTGAGCGGAGCGGAGTGGGAGCGGAGCGAGGGGCGGACCCAGTTATACCGGAGCGATGTTTGAGCATCCCAGAAGGCTCTCGCTCAATATCGCTCCAGTACCGCTCACTTCACAAGGTCAGGACATGACCAACCTAATGAGCCTCTATGTGTGTAGGTTACTTGCCTGGCTAGTGCGCGTTGTTAATGTGTGATCATGGAGTTCGCTAAATTGGCTACTTTAATAAACTAACCAAACATACAGGTGGAACATCAAGATTACCTACAAAAATGAAAGGGACCAAGTGCAGGAGAGGGAGTGAGGTTATATAGTGGCCATGACTAAATAGTCTTTATGGAATATGAAAAGACATAGGCTATCTCTCGCAAGCACGATAGACATGCAAACAGAAAGAAATGAGGTGCATATCTACTGGTTAAACCGAGTTATAAAATTAGCAATTAAAACATTTAGTTCATTCTTTTTGTATTACATTTATATTTTCGTTCTATGCCCACATAGAATGTTTTTTAAGTTTGTTAACATTATAATTTAGGCTATCTTCACAATATAGGTATATAGAAAATACCTACAGTATATTTGTAAAATGAGAGTGCACAGTTTTGTATTAACATTTGTATACTGTACTTTAAAAACTGTTTGTTTTTTCATGTAAGCTACATGGTCAAGAATTTAGCTTCAATATTTCAGCAATCAACATAACCTATATGATCACACAATGGATGGGTTTTGTTAATATTGTAAAATTCTCTGAGCGAATTTGGAGTGTCATTATTTTTCATGTGAGGGATGTGCAGGTTTTTAGCAGAGCGGTTGAAAAATGTGTGGAGCACAAGTAGCCTGGAATGTAGCCTGTACCATAGCTGTAACATAGCCTGTACTATAGTAATGTAGCCTGTACAATAGTAATGTAGCCTGTACAATAGTAATGTAGCCTGTACCA